>JACXGJ010005222.1:0-40221 GCA_016801105.1 Esox niger
ATGTTTAGATAAAGTAGGAAATGTAAACATTTTGTATCAGCTGATGATGCCCTAGAAATATCTAAAAGTACACTAATACTGTTAGTCTGTAAATACTGTACTGACAGTCTTTGAGAAATCTATACTATTGCTTGACAAGCCAGTTATTGCTTGATCTGGCTATTTAAAAACAGTAACGTCATGCAGTTTGATGTAGGTTAATCTAGATACTATCGTATCGAGGATATTAACTGGAAGTCCTCATGCTAAGCTGAAACATCTGAATTGTGAAAAATGACCGTACATGGCTAGCATAGGTGCATATTAATACAAAAAAATGTTTTTTCTTTTGCAGTTGATGGTAACCCAAGACAATATGAGAGAAGACATGACTGAAAAGGCTATTTTTGGCCCCTGAGAGAATATCTGGAATTTTGAAAGAAAAGTCAAGTCATACACAGGAAATAGACATCTGCAGTATATTCCTAATGGGGTATTGCGCTACTTCTGTGTATAATTATTTTGGAGTTATAGCTTAGGCCTAATTGTGTTGATCAGATCACATAGCATTACATTTAAATTGGCATCTGTATCAGAAACTGACCCAATTTTTGCAGAGCATCTTTTAAGGATACAAGTATTTCACACATTTTTTAGTGCAGGTTCATTAGATTAGCTTCCTGTTAAGATGTTTTCAGCTTTGAAGAAGTTAGTTGGTTCTGAACCAGTCCAGCATAGGGACAAGAACATCCCTGCTGGCATGCAGTCCATGAACCAAAGTTTACAGAGACGCTTTGCAAAAGGAGTACAATACAACAGTAAGTAATGTGTATTGTGGTACTTATTTTACAATGAGTGTGATATGCTGTGTAGTAAAACTTAAGCCATGTAGGTACTGGAATAGGCTAGCCATTTTAATACATTTTTTAAAATAATTCTCCCAAGTGAAAATAGTCATCCGCGGAGACAGAAATACGGGCAAGAGCACTCTGTGGCATCGACTGCAAGGAAAGAAATTCACAGATGAGTACATACCCACTCAGGAGATCCAGGCAACCAGTATCCATTGGAACTACAAAAGTAAGACGTTTGGACTCCTATGATTTACAGACATGATTGAGGATTATGTCCTTTGGTGTTTTTTTCATTTGGGCAAAATCAACAGGGGAAATAAAAAGCCTACACCCCCTTATTACACATGTAGCTTTTGTTCATGAAAAGGCTGAAGTCAGATCATGTCATTAAAAAAATGAAATCCTGTGAATTCCTCGGTTGCATAAGGGTGCCTGCAATTTTTGATGGTAGTTGTAACTTTTCAGAATTTACCAATAATATTTTAAGATCATGTAACCCAGCATTAATTGTGTTAATTAAGTGTTTCTTATTTCCCCCAAATAAAATCTGATTTTTAGGATGTACTTGAAAGTTTTCCTGCTTGCATACTAAAAAGGTTCAGATCAGGAGAGGTATACATGATGGCAATTTAAGGCATTACATTGTATAATGGATCACTGAAGACCATCAGTAACAAGTGGGGCTGAAGTTATACCTCACGGATATTGAAAGATCAGAATATTTCTCCAACGCTGGTGTCAAGACCAGGAGAAAGCTGATTAGGAAGCTGCAGAATGTTCTGGCCCGACATGGGTACTATTGTACGTTACTCCTAGAACTCTGAGCTGAGGTTTAGTATGACAAGACTGAAGCCATTTCTTACAAAAAGGGTCTTCCAAGCTTGTATTTATTTTTGCCGTAAGACACATTCCATCTTTCAGTACTACGTGGGTGAAATGGGTTATTGTCTGTGTGCTTTTTGGCCATTATTTCAAAAGATATACTGGCGACAAGCCAACAGTGCTCAGTTTCCCAGGTGCACAGTCCCTAAAGCATGGGGGCTGTAGTGTAGTTCTGTGGGGCTGCTTCTCTTCAGCATGTACATGGGTTCTAATCAGGATGGGGCCATTGACGATCTCTTAATATCAATACATCTTCGTTCAAATCCTGCTGTCTTTTCCAGGAAGCTGTGCTTAAAGAATTTCTCCTTGCAACTCAAAAGTAATCCCAAGCACACAATCAAAATCGATGAGAAATTGTTTGTGATAAGGAATGGCCCTGTCAGAGCCTTAATTACCCCATCCTAAAGCAAATCTGAGAGCAGAGCAAAGGAGGGTTGTGAGTAGGACATCCCATTTGACAGCGCATGAACTGTTCTGCAAAGGAGTGTGATAGAATTGGAAAATCTACATGTGTTAGGATGACAGAAACTCATCTGAACACTGACATTTACTGCTGTAATTAAAGCAAAAGGTGTTGCCATAAATTATTAGTTACGGGTTATGGCATTGACCATATAATACACAAATATGCATTTTCAATAAGTATGTGTAGACCTTTTATATCCATTGTATCTCATTCTGCTAACATGATTTCAGTGTATACTTATTACATTTTCCTTTTCTGCTTCTGCAACTGTAATTTTCTTCAGTTGAACATGGCACATATAAAGGTAAATAATACCCAGGTAGGTAAGAAATAGTATTGTGTAGTTAGCTGAACCAATAGCTTTGCCTACAGGTGTCTTGTGTCAATACTGGGTTGCAGAAAACACTTCATCTCTGTCTTTCAGACCAAGATAGTCTTATGTTCTCCAACAGTTTCCCCCAGACCATGTGATTAATAAATATGCCTGGGGTGATTGAATTCCCTCTACTTCCTCAAGTGCTAAGAGCCTTGGAACACATGCTAATGGTTGTAGTTTAAGTATGCATGTGTCTGTTGTGACGTTTGTTCTGATCACTCTAAATGTCTCTATCTTTCAGCCACTGATGACGTGGTCAAGGTGGAGGTGTGGGACGTGGTGGATAAAGGTGGGTGTGGTTACCTGGGAGCTGTGTGTGAAACCTGAATGAGTCGTTCAGTTGACATCGACTGCCGTGTTAGGCCTGCTAATGTGTTTTGTATGATCCTATTGTCCTTCTGCTCTGTTATAATTCTTATGTTTCCCTCTCAGTATATTAACGTTGTTATTTTTGCTTTTCTCCTGCACTCGCCTCAGGCCAAAAATACCCTCTCCCAGAGGGCGTAGGTGAGAGTCGCTCTGTGCAGCGGTTTCCTCCCTGTTGTGCTTCTGTGTTATTTGAATGCACATAGTGAATGTGGGTCTTGGCTTGGTTTGCAGTGTGGCGGACCTAAACACATTGCTGATTGCGTGCTTGTTTATTTGTATTTTTGACAACTTTGTGTGCTTTAACCTGAACCTGCTGGTGTTAAGGTTTAACCATTTTTGGAAAGAAGAGAGTTGAGGATTATTTTGCCAATAAGAGTGTAATAACAAGAGCAATAACAACCCCGTTAACACATTTCGTGACCCATAGATTTGAACAGGGTTATTATCCATGTAACTTCATTTCTATGGCATGGCTTTCTCATTGACCTGCTGTTTACATTCTGTCAAGTTTTATGTTCACGGTTTCAAATTCTTGTCATTCTGCTTTTTTACAGGCAGAAGTAAAAAGAGAGGGGATACATTGAAAGTGGAAAATGAACATCAGGAGGTGATTATCATCACATGATGAAAATGTGTAAGAGTGCAAGTGATCTCCTTTATTAGGGTCATCCGAGGAGTCTCCATATGGTAGCTATTTTGTGTATTGTCCAGTAATTTGTAAACAAAGGTTGCATTTTCATCAGACTCATCAATGTTGCAATATGTAAAACTGTTTGATTTTGCAGTCTGACGAGGTGGCCTTGGATGCCGAGTTCCTTGACGTCTACAAGAATTGCAATGGTGTGATCATGATGTTTGACATCACCAAGCAATGGTAAAAGCCCCGATCTCTGGGTTTTGTTTGCACAGTCGTTCTTGTTTGTTTTTCTGTTAAAAAGAACTAAAAGACGTTGGTAGCAATTTTCAGTAAGCGTTAGGTTGGCTGGAAATCACTCAGCCTGCAGTGGTTTGCTGGCTTCTGAATGTGCTTAGCTTCAAGGGCAGAAATATGTGAACAGATAACCATTGTATTCGCTTTCAACTCAGCCAAGTATGGGGGGAGACATTTGTAATTCCTCAGACATGGGAGCAGTATGTTCATGGTTTAATCGTATGTCACTACAGGACATTCAACTATATCCTGAGAGAGCTGCCCAAGGTACCCACCCATGTTCCCGTGTGTGTCCTAGGCAACCACAGGGACATGGGCGACCACCGTGTTATTCTACCTGACGACATCCGCCAGGTCATCGCTAATCTCGAAAGGTAGGTAGCTGAACTCTGTAGGATTGCCAAGTTATGTTAACGTTTCAAAATGTAGTTGTTTTCATGCAATCCCATTTGCATAAAAAGATGTCTGGACAATGTAGTAGTCAGGAGCTGATTTACTTGTGCATTTACTTGACTGATGTTTTTTTTGCAGACCGATGGGTTCCTCTTATATTCACTATGCTGAAGCATCAATGAAGAATGGATTTGGCTTGAAATATTTACACAGATTTTTCAACATTCCTTTCCTGCAACTACAGGTATGTAGTCAGAGTTAGAACTTTGTAAAGCTTTGCTATGGTCATAGCCCTTTTAATAGCTTGATGGAGGTAGGAAAATCCGTTCTGAAGGCTGAGCAATGCACAGGCCACAGGCTGAGCAATGCACACGTCCTGGGTGTTTTTCATAAGAATGCCAGTGATGCAGTGGTTTTGGTGCAGTGGATCATGGTCGGTCATTCCCAGCCACCCCTTTTCATCTCTGCAGAGGGAGACGCTGTTGCGGCAGCTAGAGACCAACCAGTTGGACATGGACGCCACCCTGGAGGAACTCAATGTGCAGCAGGAGACTGAGGATCAAAACTACGAAATGTGAAGTTCATTTTCTGTGGTATCAGTTTGTATTGCGTGTGCAGTGAATTTTCTGTTTTAGTGTACCAGTGTGTTTTGACCCTTACTAACAATGCCAAGCCCACTGCAGTTTCTTGGAGAACATGGATGCGCGCAGTAAAGGCTACGGATCTCCAGGTCCAGCCAACGGCCAGAGCCCCTCCTCCGGCTCCCAGTCCCCTGTTGTACCTCCAAGCGGTGCCTCTACTGGCAGCTCTAGCCCCGGCACACCTCAGCAGCCAGCCATCTCTTCCCAGGCCCGTGGCTTTGAGTCTCCCTCCCCGTCCCCGCCTCCTGCCCTGCCAGCTGCGACGGATCCCCCGACGGATGAGCCCCAGTCCCCCACTCTGACACACACCCAGAGTCCTGAGCGTCGTGGGTCGTCACCTGCCCAGGCCCCGCCGCCTCAGAAACGGGGCCTATTCTCTCGTCTCTTTGTCTCTTCCCTCGTTCCAGAGGTCCCTGCTGCCGTTCTAGGTGAGTGGGGTTGGTGCTTCGGGGCTCTGCTAGTCGCTGACTATAACACAGGCTGTGGACGTCCTGACGATATGTGCTGAACCCACACTGTTAATAAACTCTGGCAGGTCGTGGTGTGTCTCCACTGCTGCTTGTTGGCAGTGGGTTTCTTCTTGCAGTGTTTAAGGAGCACGACATGGCTTGACACTGGTGTGAATGAATAAAGGCAGCGTGCTAGAATCTTCCACATGGGAACCTTTAGACTCGCCATTACCACCCTTGTTTTGTATGTGTGCGTACCAAAAGATGATAACAAATGCCTACGTATATACATGAACTTGACACAAACAAATACAAGCATTATAGCACACATCTTTGTTGCTGTGTCGAGCAAGAATGGCTGATCAACTGTTGCATCCCTCCTGTAATTCCACTTGGTGTCACTATGTGAATCACTGCCTGCTTGCTGTGTCAACAGTATGTAGCTCACTCAAGGTGAGTGTGATGAAAGTGCAGGTACACTACAAGAGTCATGTTGCCTTGGCATCAGCACATTGACAATGTGTCCTTCTACATGCTTCTCCAGAAACCCCACTTTTTCTTCCAAGTTTTCATGTACTGGACCGAATTTACTTTGCACGCCATGGAGAATATAACAATTTTTTTCGTGTCAATAGGATGTGATGCAACACGTGGCATAATAGCTGTCCTTTATTATAGTAGCATAATAGCTGTCCTTTATTATAGTAGCATAACAGCTGTACTTCATTATAGTAGCATAACAGCTGTACTTCATTATAGTAGCATAACAGCTGTATTTTATTATAGTAGCATAACAGCTGTACTTCATTATAGTAGCATAATAGCTGTCCTTTATTATAGTAGCATAACAGCTGTACTTCATTATAGTAGCATAATAGCTGTCCTTTATTATAGTAGCATAACAGCTGTCCTTTATTATAGTAGCATAACAGCCGTCGTTTATTATAGTAGCATAATAGCTGTCCTTTATTATAGTAGCATAACAGCTGTACTTCATTATGGTAGCATAACAGCTGTACTTTATTATAGTAGCATAACAGCCGTCGTTTATTATAGTAGCATAACAGCTGTCCTTTATTTTGAAGGCGCCGCTCCCCAACATTGATGGATGGCTTCACTGGAGTGGGGGTGGCTCTTGTGTATCTTTTGGCTTTAGTTATGCTGGGTGGTTTTCATGTACTGAAATGAGTTAGCCTTAATACTGTGCAATATCAGTCCTGTTATGTAAGCACTAAGGATGCTTCCTAAAATGCACTCTTCCCTATGTAGCACACTACTTTTGACCAGGATCAAACACACAGGCGTGTATTCTAAGAAGAATAGTTTGCCATTTGGGCGCATCAAAGTCTCTTCTGGTCGCTGTCCCTGTCTGCAGAGCCCGAGCCTGTCCCCGTGTGTCCCGGCCACGTGCAGACTGTTGACGACTTCGTGCCAGATGAGGGCCTGGATAAAAGCTTTCTGGAGGAGAGCCTCCCCTCTAAAGTCAAGGTCCCTCAACCGACGCCTGCATCTGCTATGGATAGTGACAGGTAAAACGTGCCAACATGTGGGTTCGCCCATAGATGAGAATGTGTCAGAGCTGCCTTTTGGGACTATTTCTAAGTACGTTTATTTCCTTTATATTTGGAATCCCTGTTGTAATAGCAGAGTACACAGTGTCACCTGCAGCTGGCCATCTATGAGGAGACTCTCAGATGGCTCTCTGCTTAATACTCCCATTGTAATCAAATGTAAAAGAGGATTTAAAAATTCCACAAAACCTGTTGATGGTAGAACTAGATTAATTCAGCATTTTCTCATTTTCATTCTATAATCTCATCTGAAGTTTATTTAGAAGTTTATTCCATGTGCAGTTTTCTTATTACCATACATTATGTCCAGAGTATACAATTGTGTTGTCCATCTTTACCATTGATGTGTTCGTGTCACCCTTCAACTGTTTTCTCTTGGGCCTGTGTGGATCAGTGCAATACCACCGTCCAGCCCAAGAACCTTCAGAAACATAACTTTTATTCTACTCATAATCAAAAGTGACAAAATAAATCAGCTATAGTATTTTAATGATGAATAGTAATGGTATCTTACAGTGATGGAGAGGATGGAGGGAACCCCATGGTGGCCAGTTATCAGGATGAACTGGATCCAGGTGACAAAGAGGCCACCCTGCCCCAGCCCAGCACCCAGGACCTTGTCACCAGTAAAGACCTCACCCTGTCCAGTGATGAGGATGATGCACAGCCCCCAGGACCAGCATCAGCCCTACCTGCTTTCACTCAGGATGACCAACTCAAATGTGATGGCGAATCATCCCTGACGAGGTGAACCTTTTATAATCTTCTGTTCATGTACTGGAAGCTGTGAGAGAGGAGACCCGGAGAGTTTTTAAAGATGCATTCTGCAGTTTGTTATCAAATGAATATTTTTATATCATCACAACCAATCAGGTTGTAATGCGTCTGACTCAACCAAGTATCCGTGCAATCATTGGTTTTTGTTTGAGAGCTGCCTTCAAGGGTCATTTTTGTGTGTGTGTGAAACCGCCAACAGGAAGCAGCTCTATCAGCGTCATAACACGTAACATATTAGCAGCATTGTCTGTCACAATGGCTGGTTCTTTTTCTCTAACCTCCCTCTCATTTAGCAACTCCAAAAATATATACTGATATATGCTCCACTTAGGCAAAATCACTCTTTCAAACTTGATATTTCATGGCTAACTGAAATATCAAGGGATCCTGCTTATAGGTTATGCAGCTAAAACAACACATTACACATCCAGCCCAAAATTGAAGGTTCTTTAAAAAATTAATGTTTGTTATATAAACATATCTTCTATTTTTCATCATTTTGGTCTTTAAGACACAAATAGGCATGCAATATATATCATCTGAAATGAAACATTTAGCTGTTTTTAAGTGACTCTTTCGTTTCCTTATTATAGACCGGACACTGAGTCCATATTGCCTTTAGGCCTTGCTACCCAGCTCCCCCAGGAGGCTGAGCCTATCTCCCTCACCTTGACCCCAGCACCTACAGTTACTACGGAGCGACCAAGCCCCCAGCCAGCCCCCCCCAGGAATCAGCGGGTAATCCCCGGGGCGGAGAACTCTGACTCTGACCCGGACGCGCCCGTGGCTAAACAGATGCTCTCTTTTGTCATGGATGACCCTGACTTTGAGTCTGAGGAAGAGGCAGTCATCCAGAAAACAACAAAGGTAAGTGAATCAATACGGACTATTTCGTGTTGTGTAATTAGGCTAAGTAGTTGCGGTCCTGTATACATTACTTTCCTGGTGAATATGTACTGTGTTTGTGATTCGCTGTAGATGTACTGTTGACTGGACTCATTGTTTTGCTCTGCATCCATCAACAGGAGGTTTTCCCAGTCAGGAATGAAGTACAGTCAGATCTGGAACTGTCAGATAATGACATCACTCCAGCTGTATTGATCCCTGCGCCTCTAAAGGCCACACCGATCCTGAAGTCCTCTTTTAAGAGCAACAATGAGACGGACTTGTTTGGCCTGGGCTTAATGGAGGAAGCTTCCAGAGCCAAGGACAGCACTGAACACCCAGAAGGCAAATCCACTACCACAAATCTATATAGAACAGTATCTCATGTATTAGTGCATGCTATATAAAAACATTAAGAAATGGAAATGTTAAGAAACATTGTTATTGGACAAGTGTTTATGGAGTTCGTCTTTCTGTCTGCTTTCTTCTATTTGTGGTCTATTAAATAGGACCAAGTAACAGGGCAGTAACAAGGTGTATTATGCATTTTATGAATTAAATTGCATTGTACTTATTGCTCATATATTATGACTTGCTTTTCAGAAAAAGAAAGTAAGCACTCCTCAAAAGAAAAGAAGAAAAAGAAGAAAAAAAGCAAAGAGGTAAGTGACTGAAAATATTTTTATTATTTTGTCAAATGAAAGTTACTCAGCATGATAAACAATTGTTTGGGAGGCATTAGGACATTTTGCCTTTAATAAACAAATTCTGCTTTTCTAAGGAGGAGGAGAGAAGCAGTAAAAAGAAGCATAAAAGGGACAAGAAAAAGGAGAAGGATGAGACCGGAACAGGCGATGACAAAGAAAAGAAAAAGAAGAAATCTCGGAGCAAGAAAAGCGAGGACGTGGATGAATTGGAGGACTTCCTGGCGGGCGGGGCAGGTTCAGCAACTAGAGAGGGCGGAGACTATGAAGAACTCTAAAACCACGGACAACTGCGGAATCAAAGTTGTTGTTATTGTTGAAATGACATGGCTCCTTGAACACACGTACACCACCCGCAAGCCATAGCCATGGTCCATGTCCACACAAAACCAGGCCAAAACCTTGACTCAGATATGGTTTCACATTAGCACTATTGAAGTCACACATGACATTCGGATGAGGTGACGACCTAGAATCAGAAAGGATAAAGATGCCAACTGGTGTGTGATTCAAACTATTTGACCACTGTTGGGTAGGGTGATGCTTAGTTCAGTCACAGGACTTTTACCTTTTTTATTTTCAGGCTTGACTTAAAATGTTCGCTTAGAATTATCTCTCATGTGAACCACTCCAAATGGGTCAGTCAGGGTGAATGTGTTGGAATGTCCTTTACTTGGTGTAATTGTTCGAGAGCATGTTCCTGTAAAGTGATGAATGACAGTATAGATGTTATGTGCTGGTGTAGGTGGTCATATTTTTTGTAGTGAAGATTGTCTAGTTTGATCCACTGATTTTGATTCTCTGACTCAGCTGTGGGATGGCTTTTCTGTTTCTTTCTGTAGCTTAAAGTGTTATATGAGTGTTGGATACTCCCCACAGTGGAACCGGTCCCCCATGTGCACCATTTTGCAGCTACACTGACCATCGTTTTAGTTTGTCTAGTTGAAATGCCACCTCACTCCATATTCTCTTCGTTGGGCAGTACTTTCCATGACCTACAGGGCTATGATCACAGTAATCCAGTAAATGACAAATAACAGCCCATTTTAAAGGCAGACTATTGGCAACCTTTTGTCCTTCGTTAATCAACTTTTCCATTTGTTTTAATTGGATGCCTTAAAGACCAACTTTGTGCATGAACAAAAAGGATGCCTCTATCTCTATTTGAAAAAAGTCAAAGGGTGTGCTTCTGTTGGTCCATTGATGACTTTGATAAGTGACTCCCATTTGCCAGATTATGCTAGCTCTGTTAGAAAAAATGTAAACAATTTGACCCAAAGTCTTGTTTTTTTTAAATACCAAGTATCCACATTTGGAATCTATTGGTCTTGTGTTTATATGTTCTTTACTGTAAGTCAAGACTACAGTGCATCAGAACTGACGGAATGTTTTACATATGTATGTCTGGTGCCTTCAATAGGTGATGTTATGTTACTCCACAACATATCATTTACTGGGTACTTTATGCTCAGTCTGTACCACAACCTCACATGCTATGGAAATGTTTGCTTTCATAGAGAGCTGCTCCTTGGATATAACAATCATTCATAAAATAATTAGCCACTTAAACAAGTAATAAGGTAACATCAGTAATTAGTTACTACATCATTTGTCAAGTTATTTATAATTGCTACTTTTTTAACCAGACATGTTAACATGTCTGTCTGTGCTTCAGATTACCACTTTAAATGAACTTCTCAGCAATAGCTGTTTTCTTAGATATGTTTTAATGGTATCCTACTGACATTGAATTATGCTGTTTATGTCAACAGTAGTGCTTGTTTAATACTATTTCCATTTAAACATGTTTTCATGATGAGGAAATACAATTGGTGTAATGCCTAGTTGTTATACTGAAATTGCCTGCTCTACATTTTGTGACATTTTTGACATTTTTTGTGTTATTCAGCAGGTCAAGTGGTTTCATCACAAGACATTTAAATGCATCGCTTCAGATCAAAGTAAAGCAATTCCAATATGTTTACACTGAAAAGAATACATTTCTATTCTGTGATAATGACAGTCAGCCGTTATGTTTTATTAAAAGCAGGAGGAATTCATATCAGACAAGGAAATAAATGCTGGTGATTATTCATGAATGAGGTACATAAAGTGTGTTTATTTCTACATTGTTACAAGGTATGTTTATTACCTCACGTGATGAGATGTTTAGGTGTTCTACATTTCCTAGTCCCTTTACGCTGAACGGGTTGATATCATATTGAAACCTAAAACTATGCATTCATTATAAATACTGTATGATCAGCTGCATTGTATGTCTTGTCATTTAGTGGGTGGTTTATTAAGCAAAAATAATGCAAAGAGCACAGTTCCATTTGGAGCATGAGACTTACGATGTACAATAAAATAATGTATAGAAATTCACAATGATATATTTATTTTCATCCCATGAAATGTTTCCATATTTTCTCTGTGAACCTGTGTTTGGTTTCTCTAATAAATGCAAACTGATTTCTTTATAGATGGCACAACTTTTAACAGAAAAGAAAGAAGACAATCACTTAACAGTGTAACATTTTACTACCAGAGAGCAGAATTTACTGATAATAAATAAATGAACTTCAATTAGTGCTGAACATGGCTACAAGAATCCTAACTAGAAATGTTTTTTTAACACTACTCCAGTACTAGCCTCTACAATGGCTGCCTGTTAGGGTTAGGGCTGATTTGAAGGTTTTATTGTTAACCTATAAATCAATACATGGATTTGCTCCTACTTATCTCGCTGAAATGATCCAGCCATACATACCTGCACGTAACCTTAGATCGCAAGATGCAGTCCTTTTAATTGTACCTAAAATCTCGAAACAAACAGCCAGATAAAGGGCCTTCTCTCGTAGAGCTCCACTACTTTGGAATTATTTGCCAATATTTGCCAATTAAAATTTGGAATGTAGACTCAGTGCAAACCTTCAAGCGTCTACTAAAGACTCATCTCTTCAGCCTGGTCTATGATTAAGTGTAGTCTGGCCCAGGGGCGTGAAGGTGACCAGAAAGTCCAACCTTGTATTGTCCAACCTTGCTGTCTTGCCAGGTGGGATCTCATCGCCACTGGGATTCGGGGGCAGGGTCACTAGCTTGTTGTTGTCTCTCTGTTGTGCACTGGGGCAATTGGGCTATACTCTGCTGGCAATACTCGGCCGTCATTCAGGATGATTGCGGTTGGTGTGTGTCCCTTTGGTTGATGCTTGGCAATGTGTGTGGATTGATATCCTGCTTGTTGGGTCCTGTCCGGGCCTCCCTTGTATAGAGCCACAGTGTCACTGGA
Source organism: Esox niger (assembly GCA_016801105.1). NCBI lineage: Eukaryota > Metazoa > Chordata > Actinopteri > Esociformes > Esocidae > Esox > Esox niger. Next base: position 12,567 of record JACXGJ010005222.1, read on the forward strand.
CCCCCCCGTCTCAGCCTCAAGGGCTTACGCTGCTATATTATTGTGCTGGGGGAGTAGGTTCCCCTGTCTTCTGTCGTTTTAAACTTAGGAGGACATGAGGTCATGACCCACACCTGCGGAGTACCAGGCTCGACTTGTTGCGGTCCCAGTCCAAAGTCCTCCTGGTTGTGTTGCAGATCAAGATGATACCTGATGATTTCAGCTGCCACTCCGCTGACCCCCCTGTCTGTCCCTGTCCTTGTCCATCTGGTGGACAAATGAGACCATCTTTGAAATTGGAGTAGTCTCCTCTGCAGCATTAAATCCTAATAACTTTTATGAGTACATCTATATATAGATAGATGTGTAAATTAACTTGACAAGATTCTGTAACATGCCCATGAATTATTGCAATTTTTCTTAGGTTGTGGAATCTGTAACACGGCTCTCACCTTCTCATAATCTGGTTTCAGGCCATAAGCTGTTTGCCTTTGACCCATGTACCTTGTCTCTGTCACTGTGATTTCTGAATGTTCAGTTTCATACCAGAAACTGATCTTTAAAGTCTTTCAATCTGTCAGAACATAAATATGTTCTCTCTGGTATTCCTAATTGCAAACAAAGGTTTCTGTACCAAATATATCTGCTTTTCTGATGTATCAAATACTTACGTCATGCAATAAAATGCAAATTAACAATAAAAAAATCCTACAGTGATTTTCTGGATTTTTTTTTTTGATTCCGTCTCTTACAGTTGAAGTGTACCTCTACATGCTTTGTAAATAGGAAAACCTGCAAAATCAGCAGTGTATGAAATACTTGTTCTCCCCACTGTAAATGGTTTGTAGTATTCACAGGGGAATTAGTGAGAATTAAGTTTTTCAGTATTTCTCAGAAGAAAATGTCCACATTCAAAAAGCATATCTTTATTCAGGAAAGGGATGTAAACCTCCTCAAGAAATGTATGCGTAAATGCTTGGTATCTGCTTTTGACGTCAACTTTTATGTGATATGGTGATGAAAGTTTCTTTACTTGACATTATTTACCCATTGCCATTTCTATAATTTCTTGTTTGGAATTCAACATGTTTCTGATTAGAAAAGGATATTACTCAATCAAAATTGTTTAATAAAGTGAAAGTATGAATTATGCAGCAAATTATGCTGCAAATTGAATCTATCATTTTAATCTTTACTTCTCTATTTTGAAAATGGCTGACAGCCTCAGCTTCAACGTTAAATGTGCTGTATGTTTTGATGTGACTTATTCAGTTAATGAATATCAGTTCAGTGAAAACTAAAAGCACTTTCTTAACTATATATATGTTGGCATTAATGCTTTTATTTAGGTCACTAAAGTCCTTGCTTGTTCAGATCAAAACAGCAATGTGCAAATAAATTGAAAAGAAGGCTGTGGTCAGAACAATTTTTTGCTATATAAAGTTCAACACATAAAGCAGGCTGAAAGAGATGGGGTTTTCAGTGTATGCTCTAGATGTACTAGCTAGATGGTGAAAGACAGGAAATGTCTAACCACAGATCCAATAGAGATACCTCATAGAGATAAATAACTGCTGTTAGCCATTTCATTTTTGTTAAAGTTCAGCTGATTTGATAGGAGCAATAATTATTTTGTACTGTCAAGTTTAAATAGCAAATATAAGGTATAGAAATGTAGAAAGGTTATGAAAGCATAGAAAGCTGTTTTAATCATTTATTTAATCAACTTGTATCAAACAAGAAAATTCATGCATGCGGTATTCAGGAATGATATACATTAAGTATTTATAACAGTATAAGGTACAGTATGTTCATAAATGTGACAATACACTTCTGGATTATATTACTTTCTTGTACTTTTACACTGAATACAAGGATATCAAATTGAAACCTAAAACTATGCATTCATCATAAATACTCTATGATTGGCTACATTGTATGTCTTCTGTTGTAATTCAAAGGGTGGTTTGTTAAGCACAAATAATTCTTAAAACACAGTTCAAATTGTATTATGAATCTTATGATGTATAATAGTAGAAAGGTACATTGAAGAGCTTGATGTGCATAGTATTAGGGTGAAATTGAAAGACACTTTGGCAGTTTGTGTATGCTTTGACAATAATTATCATCATCATTCCTGCTCAGTCCTCTGTTCCAAGTCTTCATTGCGTGGATATTCTTGTGCCAGATCTGAGGTCATTGCAACGTTCATGTACAGGATGTCATGCTTCTGAAGTAGAAATATCAGGTGTGTGTTAGTTAGACCCACTGTAAAACAATTATTACGATTCTGATTTAAGATTTCAATGTTTTATTGGCATAAAGATACTTAACCTTGTGTTGGTGTTTTCCTGTTGTAAAGAGAAAAAGTGTAAGTTACTCAAGGTATTACAGAGCAGATTTTGTCAATAACAGATCCGCCTTTGTGGATACTTTGTAGTTTATTACATGCACATATATCATAAACACTCACTGTAAAAGTAAGAGAAGATTGTGGCCATGGGGAGCAAAGGCATCAAAATCCAACGAAGAATGTCCCAAACATAACTGTCTAAGTTTAAATAGAGGGAATGAAGCATATATCAAAAGCTCTCTGCGTAGAGAAATCTGATGAGCATTACATCAAAGAACATGTAAAGCAGACCTTGTGATGGACATGTAAGAGGTTGAGTTGAAACATGTCTGTCTACATTTCAGCATTGTGTCTTCATTACTCATTGTTACATTGACATCATCTGGTAATATCTGAACACAGTCAAAGACATGCATCACATACTGCTGTAGAAGTACTGCTCTGACAGTTTGATGATGGTATCATTGACGGCCAGCACACCGCACCAGTACATTCCTTCTCCCTGGGCCAGGCTCAGAACATTCACAGTGAAGGAGTCAGTACCCAGGGTCACCTCCACCTTGCCTGCATCCAGAAACTGGCTATGTCTGCTGAAGCTGAAACCAGTACAGCACAGTGTGGAGGTTTGCTTACACCACACCATGCGGAGGCCCTCGTGCTTTTGACCGTAAGGACAAGTCAGTTTCTGCACGCCATCACATGTACCTGGAGATTTTAATTATTTATTGGAAATCAGAGAATCATTAAAAAAATAGTTTTTTAACATCTTGTGTGAAATTACACTCTCTGCTCAAAACATCTTCCACAGCGATGTATATAACACAGAGCTTGCATCTGTGTCTCTTCTCATATAATAGGTAGAGTATAAAATGTGTTCCTTGTAGGGTGATATAGTAGAGGATAACATTGTTCATTCAGTAATTTGACACAAATTATGCTAAAAATTAATCACGTTCTCTTCTGATTTGAAAGTAAAAACCCTTTCAAATATAAAATGTATGAATATCAGTTCAGACAAATCGGTAATCAATTTGTAAACCATATTCATATTGATATAATTTAGCTTTCTTAACTGAAATTCGTCCTCGGTCACATCGGAAACGTTTAAGTGCAAAATGAATGCATAGAAATCTCATAAGGCCCGTTTAAATGAATATGACCTTACCTGAAATAAAAAACAAGACAATGGTCAATATAATCATTTTTGTTGTTCAACGTTATGAACGCGAAGTAGGCTACATCAGAAAGGCAAATATATTTATGTTCCTTATATATCCGTAATCGAAATGGGGTGTCAGGAAATGACCAACCACAAATCTAAAAAAAAAGTGGCACTTTAGTGGTATTTTAGTGAATTGTTTACTTGATCACAGCAAATCATGTAATTGCTAAATAATAAATATATCGCATATTGAACTATATGACATATTTTTTATTTAGCATTTTTTGTTATGAAGGTTAGTTTTGAAATGTTATAAGTGTAAACACACCTACCAGGAATAAGTGTTAACACACCTACTTTTACGTGAAGTGCCACAGCATCTTAAATGACCATGGATATTTAAACCAGAGAATAGAGTGCTACGTTCTTGCCCTTCCGCACCACCTCCAGCGGTATCTGCTTTCCCATTCGGGTATCTTTTCATACCGAAAAGTACAACTTGTAGATGTGAAAGGTAATGTATTCATGAGTCATGATAAATAAATTAAATACGAATACATATATTTAATACAGGCAATTAACGTTCCAAAAAATATATAACAGCCCACTAAAGTTGAAAGTACCAAGAGTGACAGTCACAATCATTCAAACAGATGCTGTCCAACCCACCAGTTTATATATTATATTCCGTATTTTTTTCAAGGCATGTTATGCGTACTTTTATTTTGATCGCACCGGCGTAAATTTTGGAACGTCTTGCCAGTTTCCCTAACTTCTATTGGTTGTGTGTTTATCCAATGAAAACGAGTGTTGGTTTCCCCTCACTGCCGCAACCCATGTGTGAATACAGTTGAGTACTAGCAAAGTAGCAAAATGGTAAGTTCGTTAAATAACTATGCATTTAGCTTATATTTCTGTACATACGTTTAAAAATGTAACAAACATTACACTGAACAACCGTCTAGTTAAACGTGGTAATTGTTCCAGGTTATTGTATCATGCTAGCTGGTTAGTGTCGTTAGCTAACTAAGTTGCTATCTATTTAGCTAGCTGGTTGAGTATTGATCTTGGGTAAGTCTACTGATATTTAATGAGTCTCACTGAGAACTTTGGCTTCGATCCCCACTAAGGAATTTCTGATCTTTAAAATACTTATTTGTGGACAAGGCTAGGAGAGCAACTGTGTTGATTAGATTTTTGTTATAATTTTCTTTGCGCTAACTTGGCTACAAAGTAAAGTGTTGGTATTGTTATTAGGTGTTGTGGTTGTCCCACCTATCTCTCTTGAATGCACTGTCTGTTAATTTGCTCAGGTTAGGATTTTGGTAAATGAATGAAATTTAAATGTAAAAATGTTATTGTGATCTTAGACCCATGCAATCTTCATAGGAAAGCAATTAATAGCCTATATGTACATGTATTCAGTTATTTTGCTAGCCAGCCTGTCATTTTTCATGGTGTATTTGTGTCTAATGATTGCAGCTTCGTCGAGAGATGAGATTGCGACGGGAGTACCTGTACAGGAAGGCCCAAGAAGACAGAGTGAGGACGATTGAAGAGAAGAAACAGAAGCTGAAATCTGCTCTTGATGGTGAGGGGAGGAATACATGAAAGATATTGACTGCCTGCTGAGTGAACAATTAGAACTACTACTTGCTTCCAAGTTTGTCTTTTACATTTTTTAATTTATTTATTTTTCCTCACCACAGATAATCGTCTCATCCCTACTGAGGTCCGCAGAGAAGCTGTGCAGTTACAGAAATTACTGGAGTATGATGATGAGGGAGCAGAAGGTATGTTCTGCACATTCCTAATCATTTAAATTAGCCATTTCAAGGTTCATCTTACCAACTGCCAGTGGCAAAGTTGGCTTTACCCACTGTTGTTTATTAATATTAGCAAACAGTGACTGATTTTGTGCGTGCAGGTGTCACCTCTCACATGGATGATGAGTATAAATGGGCTGGAGTGGAGGATCCAAAAGTAATGGTTACAACTTCAAGAGACCCCAGCTCTCGACTCAAGATGTTTGTGAAGGTATGTCCATATATATTGCAGTTCCTGTTCAATGTCTATACTCTGCCCCACCTGTAACAAAGAGCAAATTATAACTGGGAAGATTGTTCCAAACTAATAAGGAATTCAAAGAAAGCACAATAAAAACTAGTTATACACAATTTGGATTATGTCTTAAGTAGTTGGTTTTTGTACAGAGACTTTTACCTTTCAGTTGATTGGTTAATTGTTCAGTTGGTGAGGTCAAACAATACCTTGATCCCTGTTTGAGGTGAGCCTGTTATTTATGGCCATGATGTCTGAAAAGAACATTTAAAAACATTTTTAGGAACTAAGATTGTTGCCAACTGAACACATCGCACAACCCAAATAAATCACCATCCCTACTATGAAGCACATTGGTGGCAGCATCATGCCATGGGAATAGCATCAGGGACTTGGGTCCTTGTCAAAATACAAGAGAATATCAGTGAAACAGTGTAGCGATGTCCCTCATGGCAAATCTACTGCCCTCTAAAAAGGAGAGTGGGACTGAAGTGACCTTCAGTGACCTGAAGCAGTAGTAGTGGAGTGTTTAAGCTATTAAAACGTAAAGGACTCATAGTCAGTCAAATAATTGCCATGACATGAAGATTGCTGTCCCAAAATAATTTGACAGAGCTTGTATGTTAAAATATTGCAGTGTGCAAACATGGTAGAGACCCGACTGCTGTAATGCCTGACAACAATGCTGCTACCTTATTTTAACTCAGGAGAGTGGAGACATCCAGTTATATTAAAATTGAGATTTTTTAATATATTTTCTTTCGCAAATAACTTCCATTTAAAAGTGGATAGTATGGTGTGTAATGTGTAATTTTAATGTATGAAGATCTGAGCCACTGACAAAATGTGATCAAGTGCAAGAAGGTGTATCATTTCTCTTTACATTGTAAATACATATTACTAGATTTCTTTGAAAGTTATTGAAAATCCTTAAAATAATCAAATTTAGGGCCTAAACAGTATTTTAATCCAGGTGTGGTTATTATTTCAGGAAGTCAAGTTGATCATCCCAGGATCTCAGCGTATGAACAGGGGAGGTTATGAAATCAATGCTCTGGTACAAGCCTGTAAAGCCAACAATGTTACAGACCTCGTCATCATTCATGAAACCAGAGGACAGCCAGGTGAGGTCATCTTGGCGGCCTATAAACTATATTTGCATGCTTGCCATTATTGGCCTTTTTTCCCCATCTATCATTTGTGGGAGTGTGATTCATATTACAAATGTGAGACCTCCTTGCTCATTGCACGATACATACCCTTTACCTATGGAAATGTAGTTTACTTAGAGAAGAGTTTTTAATCATAGTTTAACTTGTTTTTTGTGTTGCTAATAAAAATGGAGCAAAACATTTCATTGAGGGACTAATCCATTGCTTGCGTGAACTGTATAGATGGGTTGGTGGTGTGTCACCTACCTTTTGGACCCACTGCCTACTTCACCCTTTACAATGTGGTAATGAGACATGACGTGCCGGACATTGGAACCATGTCTGAGGCCTTTCCGCACCTCATCTTTCACAACTTCTCTTCACGACTGGGCCAGAGGGTGAGAGACTTGATTGTTTTCATTTTAAGACATTTATTCATAATTTTTGTAAATTCGATACTTTCTGAAACTAAGGACATTTCTCTAAATTAGGTTTCCAACATCCTCAAGTATTTGTTCCCAGTACCTAAAGAGGACAGTAAACGAGTTATCACATTTGCCAACCAGGAGGATTTTATATCTTTCAGGTAGGTAGAAAGATGTATTGAACAGGGTATTTGTTATGTTATCTAGGGCAGATTTGTTGACTAGACTGTCCAGTGGTGGAATGTAGTAATTTTTTAAAATGTATTACCTATTTTCATTGCAGACATCACACTTACAAGAAAACTGACCACAAGAACATTGAGTTGTCTGAAGTTGGACCTAGATTTGAAATGAAATGTAAGTACAAATTTACATTTGATCCTTTTTTCTGCTATTTTATTATTATTAGCCACTTTTTTACTATGGGGATTTATTATTCGTTATACGATTAATTGCAGCTTTATTCTTTCCTGTCTTACATCTATTCCTATATATTTTGGCATATGTATTGTCTATCATTAGTTTAACAACTGGTTTTCTCTCTGTAGTATACATGATCAAGCTTGGTACCCTGGAGAATGAGGCTACAGCGGACATTGAATGGCGCCATCACGCCTACACAAACACTGCCAAAAAGAGGAAATTTCTCAGTCTGGAGTAGCCACATCTTAATGTACAACTCTGATGGACCTCTACAACTCTCATGGTCATGTTAAATGCCTCCTGACCACATAGCCTAATGCTATGTTTTCAGATTTGCACACTTTCTTAGATTTATATTTCTTGGAAATATGGTGCGAGACATGGGAAATTGTATGGAAAAGGTCTCTAAGAGAGAATTTGTATATAACACAAAGATTATTCTTCAAAACAATGCTGTTGTTGTATTCTTTGTATGTCATGTTTTTCAGTCATTGTTTCATTTTCCAGGGAGTTACAAAATTGAAATATAATTTTCTTCAGTTTGTTAAACTGACAATTTTGCACCAGCATCAGAATATTAAATTCATGTATGAGTTTGTACCTTATCTGTGGTTGTGACCACCCCCTGAAATGAACACTGTTTAATAAATCCAGTGCCTGTTTTTACTTGTTATGTTACTAACCATCATTTTAGTAAAACTCAACAGTATCCACGTCATGCAACTACTGTCTTTGCTGTAAATCAAGCTAAGTTAACTTTGTACTATGTAACTTGAATGAAAAAAAAAATGTTTACTTGTAGCACCCGCCCCCTTTTTGTATCGATTTTTTTATCCAATGAGCTAGTGTAAGTGTGATAATTGACCAATAGGAACCGTCCGTCACGGAGGTGTTCCGCTTTCCCAGAAATTCTTTGACAGATCCTACTTCAGATTGAGAGAATTCAAGATGGCTGCTTCAGGTAAGACTTTATTCCAAAACCAAATTTGCCATTAGTTGTTTATGAATGAATCGTTCTGAAAAGATATGTAGTTATCCATTAAGAATAAAGAAGTTACTTAGTTTGTTATATAAGTTAGAGTAAAACAATATTTTTGTTACATGATTAGACAGTACAATTTATAAGCTAAATGCGCTAGCTGGCTCCTACTAGATTTAGCATGCTAAAGCTAGCTAACTAATCCCTTTCCGCCTCATGAAAGCACTCCCTCGAACGTATAAACCACATGTCAATTGCTAGAGAAACTATTTTTAACATGGCCTCGTCGACGCGGCATTGTCATTTTCATCAAAATAAAATGGCTAATAAGTTAAATCAACAGTAAGCTTCAGCTGAATTGCCACTTAGACAAACATGGCTCCCAAAATTTCGAAATGTCATATTGCTAAGCAGTAGTCCAATCCCACTATGCTAAGCTAGCATACGTAGCTAGCAAGCAATCTTATTTGGCTGCGTCTCTAGCCTTTGTAGTTGGCTACAAAGCTGACCACTTTGCGCTATGAACACATCAAAGCATTGCAAAATTCTAGCTATTTTACGTACACAACGTGTGTCAAAATAGACGTGCAGCGAAATAGTACAATATGGCAGTGTAGCTGTTAACTAGCTATTTGTAAGCTATGTAAAGTTGCTTATAATATAGATGATGTATGTATGATACATTTCGTTTCGTCACATTTATTTTTTCGACGAGAACTACCATTTGGTCCAGTCATTGAGAAGCTAGCAACAGCAGCTCAGCTGTGTGTTACAAGCAATTTTGTTTAATTTAAAAGTATAATTTTACTAACTACTTGCAAAATATGATCATTCTATAATCATAATAATTGGCACATCTGTCTCATAGGAGTCGGATGTATTGTTAACAAATTCGTAGTAACTAGTAACACTTTGTTTTCAGGTTCCAGGTAAGGGCTCACTCCCCAGATCCCCAGTGAATGAAGTTTTCCTGTGGTTGAAGCATCTCGGTTTCTGCCACCCCTGCTCCTCCTGCCTCTCACAATGTCCTCAAACTCCTCCTCCTGCTCCTCCTCGGGAGAGACCAGTCCAGAGGACGTGCCCCGAGGTGGGGGCACCATCCGCGTCTTCCTTCCAAATAAACAGAGGACCGTGGTAAGACATTGCAACTAATCTCTCAGGCTCTCACCAAAAAAAAAAAAAAATTACTTTCAACTGTAATTTTTCACGACTTGGTAATGAATAGACCTAACCCCTACGCAGCAGACCGTTGGTGTTATGTGCCCAGCTGGTGACAAAGGCTCTATTCCAATATATTTCTCATCATATCTCTGGAAGATGAGGACCCATTATTTGTCACAGTTATCCTGTTTCCCTGTGAATTCTGTGACTTGCATAATTTGGGGTGTAAATGATTTTGGTGTTGTATTTTACCTAGTGAAACTAGTTCTGTCTCTGACACAAGAAGCCTAGGTTTCTTTGCTAAACTACCTAAAACCCATCTACCGCTTGTGTCTGCAGGTAAATGTTCGCCCTGGGCAAACTGTTTATGACAGTTTGGACAAAGCCCTTAAAGTAAGGGGCCTGAGCCAGGACTGTTGTGCAGTTTTTCGACTTTTAGAGGGGTAAGTGTTTTCCCAACAGGGTTAGAGTAGAATGTATTTTCTATCTAGGAAACAGTGTGACCTTTGAAATATTGTGATTGCCAGTGGCATGTTTTCTTAATGGTGAACTCTAAACTGTGGCAGCCCAGCTTTTAATCCTTTGGGGTCAACCTACCTTAACAGATTTAAACCTCATTTTAATATCTTGTTTGGCACTCACTTTTTTAAGCCTCTTTCTTTTCTGATCTAGATCTAAAAGCAGTGCAATTGTACAATTACAGAATGTTGTGTATTGAAGATGTATTACATTTTACTTTCCCAAGATAATTTTCTAAAAACACTTATTTAACAACAATGCGGGTTTCTGATTAGGGCTGCATGATTTATCGAAATTATAATAATTGAAATTGCCGTCTTGACATGTGCAATATCCAAATCGCCAATTTGATTTTCAGCTCCAAAAAAGGAGAATGAGATGCACTACACGTGGGGCAACATATTATACGTTCGTAGTTGTTTTTCTTGCGGGTGATGTAGGTATTTTTGTAGATTACTTAAATACCCGGACTGATTTTGTTTAAATACTTAATGGTTTTTCCATGTTAGTTTGAGTTGACACAGCAGCTGCTAACAAAGACATTTGCTTTCAAGCAAGCGCGTGGCACCAAGTGGGAGTCCCACATACACAATTGCATGGTTATTAAATGTTTCAGCTTCAATATGAGTGCCTACTAACATACTTAATATGGTTGAAAATGTACCTCCAGTATTGAGAATTGCTGCCTAACCAGCAGTGTCAATAGTACAAACGTAGCAAACCCTGCAAACGCCAATGCATTGAATGAGCAGGTAAATTAATATTTCAACCTGGAAGACTGAACTTTAACTCAGTTTTTATCCATGTAATAGCACATTATGTAGGCTATGATCTCTATTTTTAAGTGAGATCATCTACGCTATTCACACCTGTGTGAAAATCGTAAATCATAACCGTAATTCCAAGGTTCGTCAAAGAAATCGCAATCTAAATATTGCATCCTTATTTCTGACTGAAATTTGTTTTCTCTATCCCTGCTCCTGTAGTCGCAAGAGACTAACTGACTGGAACACTGACATCACCCCACTGGTGGGAGAAGAACTGCTGGTCGAGGTGTTGGATGATATCCCTCTCACTATGCATAACTTCGTAAGTAACTTTTGTAAATGTTTTGCAGCATTTCATCTTTTTTTTTGTCCACTCGTAGTTTTTAACACCAATAACTGCAATGTGTACTTGTGACTGGCAAGCCTATAAAATAAATAATAGCCAGCCAATTCTAGACACACCATGTAGCTTTGTCTGGCTCATTATTGCTGCTGTTAATAATTTAGCCTTAATGTTATTGTCATGTTCTGTGTCTAAGCTGGCACTGTTTTGCTGCCAGCTGTCCTCCACCATGCAGAGTGAAGATGCATTCTCAATTTTACAGTTTAACCTAATGTAACTGTGGGAACATTTTTCACACTTGTCAAAGAGGTAGTTGTCTCAGGTTTTGAGTTATTTCTCAACACAAAATTGAGGAAATACCACCATAGAAAGGAACATAGCTGAGGTCATCATTTGTGGTAAATACATTAATCTGGCAAACAATAGGTCATTATGATAACAATAATCATTATTTGAATGTGTCAGGTCAATTACTTGGCTATCTAACAACAATACCAGATCATTTATTCTAGCTAAGCTTTTTTATGTTTGGTCTTCTTTTGAAATGTAATTGTATATGCACAGAAAGTATGCCTTGCAGGCAAATTCATACTAACCATAAAATATGCCGTCATTCTGGATCCTGTTTTGACAGTTTGCAGCTAAAAATATCTTATATATAATAATATGCATACCCTCAATAGATTGGATGAAATGTCTTACATTTGCTTGCAATGTTACTTGGCACAGAGTGGAATGGGTTTATATAGTGAAATAAATGTATGCAGGGGGTAGTCTGTGTCCATCTCGTAGGGATGGTTATTATATTTAAATGTTTCAATGCATCATATTATGGTTTTCAGAGCTTGTTTTATAGCTAAGCTATTACACTGTAATAGTAAACCCTGAAACTATTCTTGTCACAAAGCTGTCAATGCACTTTCACTCTTAAACAAATATAAACTAAAAATATTTTATTTTAGGTACGGAAAACGTTCTTCAAGTTGGCCTACTGTGACATTTGCCACAAGTTTCTGTTCAACGGCTTCAGATGTCAGACATGTGGCTACAAGTTTCACCAGCACTGCAGCAGCAAAGTCCCCACTGTGTGCGTGGACATGGACACTATGACGAAACGGTGAGTCTGTCTGAGGACATGGACACTGACGAAACGGTAAGTCTGTCTGAGGACATGGACACTGTGACAAAACGGTGAGTCTGTCTGAGGACATGGACACACAACAGGAAGACTGTATTTTGATTGAGTTGTTTTAATATGGTTGTGGACAGATCTGCTCAACTTGTGTGTGCACTGTCTTGTTTCCAGGTTCACGCCAAATCCCTGCACAGATGAGTACCCTCAGATATCCATACTGCCAGACAACTCTATATCCGAGAGTGACATAGCCTTAACCCCAGATCCTTCTGGGTAAGTGTTTCTGAATAGGTTTGGAGTCTATAACAACACCATCGTCCATGGCACAATGTCTGGAGTCTGGCAGCGCAGTTGTTAGTGACTAGCAGGGCAAAATCAGTCTAATCCTTATATGTCATTACTAAATAACTTCTACACATGTGGTGCTTAATCTATTCGCATATTCAAGAAACCACTTGAATAACTTGGATAGCAACTAAAGCGGCATGTCCAATGGGATGTGTATTTACTTTGATTTCCTTATCCACGCCCATGGCAGGTGCCTCTTGCAGTGAATACAGCAGTGTTGATTATAATGTACATTACTACTAATGATTTAGATTTTTATTCCTAACCCGCATACTCTTTCTTGATCAGCTATTGAATACATTTATAGGCCCTATAGAATAAATACATAGTTCTGTAGGAGGAAGTTGTTTTTGAGTCACTTACATAAAAACATAGGCTGTAGATGGTGAGGAGACAGGCTTTTTGTTCCACCGTAGTCTTTTTGTTAACCAAAAAGCCAGAAGGCTGGCAGCTGTCACCAGTATGAACGAACACGTGTAATGTTGTCCAAATGTTTATCAATGTCCTTGAATTGCAGAGCAGGTATAATCACTTGAAAGCATTAGTAATTCATTAATTTAACACCTCCCATTGAGATTGTCATTCAACAGGGCAAAATGTTTGACCCATTTGTTTCAATTTATTTTATTTCATTGTTAGGCAATGTATTCACATTCCCTGATGTCATGGACTCATTTACTCTAGTTTTTGTAACCGTTTGTTAACCATCGTATGTATGTAACCTGCTGTCATTCATATTGTGCTCTTCCCGCAATTTGAAAACGCGCCGTTGCTCAAATGTAGTTGTGCACAATAAAGCAAATAGGGGGTTATATGGGGTGTAGTCAGGGTCGCGAAACCGGATAATATACGATCATCTCGTGGCTGTGACACAGACAGTGGTACGACTTAATACAAATGTATGTGACCTGTGCTGTGTTGCTCCTGTGTGTCCTGGAGGCATGGACTACTGTCCCCGACCTCGGCCTTCCGCTTCCCGCTTCCAGGTGGCGATGGTCAATCCCTACAACGGCACCGGTCCACCTCCACCCCCAACGTCCACATGGTCAGCACCGTGGGCCCTGCTGGCGTGGGCATCATAGAGGTGAGTCCTCAGGAGCTCATTTTATTACAGCGAACAATAGAGATCTCGTCAGCCACTGTAGTAGGCTGCATCAACAGTTGGGTGTTGCCAACTCCAGCATGAGTCTGAATGTTTCTCTCTTCTTTTTAGGAGGCGTTAAAAATACAAAACAATACAATGGGTGAGATTTGTAAAGGATCTTTTCCATATTTATTATTTCTTTGATAATTGCCTTCCCTTGCTTATTTGAATTCTGTTGTATTCCATACAGGTCCTGAACCGTCACCCAAACCCTCTACAAGCCCACCCTCTCTGGGCTCCCCGGGCCGGAGACCTCCAAAATCCCCCTCAGAGCACAAGGAGCGTAAGCCCTCGTCATCTGACGACAAGAAGAAAGTGGTGAGTCTAAGTCCAACGTTGCTTAAAGAGGTTGCTGTTTTAATGAGGTTCTCACCAGCCCAGAAATGGCCATGGCATGGAGATTTGTTACGGTCATGGCCCTTTTTATTTTTCTATCAGACAATAAGCCTCCTGGTTGTGGATTAGTGATTAGTGAGTGGTGTTAAGTACAGGTTTGTGTTTCAGCACCTTCGTGGTTATAGAGATTCTAGTTACTACTGGGAAGTCCACTCACGAGAGGTCACCATCCAGAAAAGGATAGGCGCAGGCTCCTTCGGGACTGTCTTCAAGGGCAAGTGGCATGGAGATGTGGCTATTAAGATCCTTAAAGTGACCGAGCCGACGCCTGAGCAGTTACAAGCCTTTAAAAACGAAATGCAGGTCTTACGGTCAGTGCTGCTCTCGTTTCTACCCTAACATCCACTAGTGAATCATTTGTTTGTTTCTGGCTTGCTTGGCGTACCAAAATCTACATAACCCATGATTGTGATGCATCTCAATTTTCATCGCCACTGTTACTGAACCCTTCACACAATGAGTTTCCATGAACGTGTCAACTATTGAGTTGCACGCTGAATAACGTTGCTCCCTGATTGGTTGTCTCCCCCCCCCCCCGTCCTTTTGCAGAAAGACACGCCACGTCAACATCCTGCTGTTCATGGGCTTCATGACTAAGCCCAACTTTGCCATCATCACACAGTGGTGTGAGGGAAGCAGCCTGTACCGCCATCTGCATGTCTCTGAGACCAAGTTTGACACCATGCGACGCATTGACGTGGCCAGGCAGACGGCACAGGGCATGGAGTACGGCTGCGACTGTTTATCTTTGCACGTAGATATTAAATGGGCTGTTTGGAATTTGTACAGTTTAGCAGTTCATTCTTTAATGCCACATGAGTTTGGTTGAGCTCTCCTTTTTCATCACAAGTGCGTTTAAGAGCCATAATCAAAAAAATGTTGGGTTATTTTAGCTTGAATGCACATGTGTTAAATATTTGAACTGACATAGAATTATATTTTTCAGTTATCTTCATGCCAAAAATATAATTCATCGAGACCTGAAATCAAACAGTATCCTTTCCTGAGTGAGGCTTTTGGCTCTGATGTAAAATAAGATAAACATGATTGTATATACATGGCTGGGGACAGCCTGAAACAAGACCAGCAGACACCGCCGTTATACAGGTCCTGTGTATGGTCTTTGCTTAACCCTGTCAGAGCTCCCTCTGTCTAGTGCAGGTTAATGTAGTAGGTTGCAATTGCAGCAAACGGCTGGTGGGAAATAACCCCAGTAGCATTTTTAAACATCATGTTTATTTTCTCTCTTCTCAGTGCTCACCGCTAATATGTGAACTGTTACACTAAAGTTGTGAAATCTTCGCACCGTGATTACTGTTGGGCCGGCCTTATAATGAAGTAGAACTTACTATCAGGCTTCCTAGCAAATCAAACGTGCACGGACTTGAATTGGAACAAACTGATCAACCCGTTGTCTTTGTCACAGTTCAGCATAAAATGTTTGTCAGCCCGTGTCCACTGAGGCCCATGCTTAGTGGTATGCTATCACTTTCACCCCGACTTTGATGTGTTGTGGATTAATGTGCATCGGGTTTACCGGTGGTTCGATTTTGTACACCTACCCGCGTCCATGTTCCTGAGCTCTGCTGTCAGATATCTTTCTCCATGAAGGCTGGACTGTGAAGATAGGGGACTTCGGGCTGGCCACCGTGAAGTCTCGCTGGAGTGGCTCTCAGCAGGTCGAACAGCCCAGCGGCTCCATTCTCTGGATGGTAAGTTACTGGCAATTCTGAGTCACATTTCTTGCAGCATACTGAAGATTTTTTTGCAACAGTTATTGGACGAGTTGAGCTAGGTCTTCCTCGTTTTGGTAATATTTCTTCCATTTGTGTGGCAGTCGGAGTAGTATTCTTTTCACATCAGCCATGTGATCTGGAATGTCTGCTTGCTTCTCTTGGAGAGTTTTCAGGGGAAGCATGTCTCATGATGGAGGATATGCTTTTGAGTATAAAGACCACGGTTGTAAAACTCCTTCCACTATGAAGTGTGAGACTTTCAGTGGCCCAAATGGTGTGTCTGTGTCTGTTGCAGGCTCCAGAGGTGATTCGCATGCAGGACGCCAACCCCTATACTTTCCAGTCAGACGTTTATGGTTATGGGGTGGTGCTGTTTGAGCTCATGTCAGGGACTCTGCCTTATTCCCAAATCAACAACCGAGACCAGGTGAGATGGCCATTATGGCGGCGAATAGCCACCACCAGCTGATTTAGCATCACCACTAGTAACAGTGAATTGATTCGCTGAGTACCAGTTTACAACACCCCGTAACTTAATGAGGTGGCTGAAAGGCGGAGCGGAGCCTTCTCAGTTAACTGATCTGACGGGTGCAGCTAACGTTTGTGCATTCAAACCTGCCGTGACACTGATACTGCTCTATGATGGATTCCCAGCCAGTGACTTGCCATGTTTGCCAACCTCTTTCCAATCAGATACTTTTCATGGTTGGACGGGGCTACTTGTCTCCAGACCTCAGTTTGCTGTCCAGTAGCTCACCCAAGTCAATGAAGAGGCTCATTATTGACTGCTTGAAGTTCAAACGTGACGAGAGGCCCCTTTTTCCACAGGTGAGAGAGCACTGGTAAAGCACGTGGTCTTTCAGTTTTGCATATTAAACCAGAGTGTATTTTTGGGACTAAAAATCTCCCCTGACATTCTGCTTCTCCCCAGATCATGTTAGGCATTGAGATGGTCCAAGACCTGTTGCCAAAAATTGAGCGGAGTGCCTCAGAGCCCTCCCTCCACCGGGCTGTCCACGCTGAGGAACTGAACCCACTGTTGTTCCACACCACTCGGCTGATGCCCCTGTGAGCCTGTCCGTCTGAGAGGACACCATGCCCACCGATGCCAACATTGGCTGCGTTATTCCCCTCAGAGGGAGGGAGGGAGCGTGCTGACACCTGCCCGTCCCAACACTCTGGGGCAGGACTATTCAACTGAAGTCATGAAGGGCTGACGCACTGTGGTTTTAATGTTTTCATCCTCTTCTGTTGATGAGTGGCTGAATCAGACCTGGGACGCCTGCTGGTAATTAACGAGGTAGAAAACATAAATCTGAAGTGTTTGGGCCCCCTGGACCGGAGTTGAATAGCCCTGGCCTGGGGCTGCGGTCCAAATGGCGGACTATTCCCTACACAGTGCACTTCTTTGAACCTGAGCCCCGTGGGCCCTGTTCAGAAGTGCTCTATGAGGTATATAGGTTGCCGTTTGGGACATACCTAGCTTTCCAGCTCCTCTGGCCTTGGTTCGGCCTCCTCCAACAGACAAGTCCACATGTAGTCCCTTCTCACGCGGACACTCCATATCACATCACGACTTAACTACACATAAGACCCACACTGGAAGTACAGGACACACGGTGGCCTGGCCATGTCAGTCCTCCTACATTCCTATACTGTAACATGCCTGGCTATGGGTTTCTAAAGGCTGCTTTTAAGGGTGTGGTGTCTGACTTGGTTGTATCACAGCGTCAGCATTTCAAGCTTTTTAGTGCAAGCAATGAAAGACTGTTTCTAAAGTCTCAACAAGAGCATGCAAGAGAAGAGGACTTTCACTTGGTTTCTGGGACCAAATTTTAACTCACTGGTCTTTTTGGCCCCCTGATGGTTTTGGTAATATCACTGTGGTCATGCAGTCTTAAAAGATGAAAAAAAAAATAGGTTGTATTGCTGCTATACAACATGGATTGATATGCCAGTCTGGGACCAGAAGTTTGGGGACTTAAGTCAATGGCAACATAACGCAAGTATGTTTCCATTTTAAATGGCACAGCAGGGTCATATTTATTAGTGCACACCGCATCAAAACATTTGGCTTGGGAAACAAGCGTTTGTCATTTGACATGGTAAGGTAGTCCATCCCCTTTTCAGTCTTTCATTTGGTGCCTAGTGAATACGATCCAGATGTGCTGAAACCTGTGCATTATTTCCATTGGCTTTATGTAGGCAACTTGAGCCCAGAGAGATTCTGTATGGCCTGAAACCTCTAGTCCTGATTTCTATCAAGAGTAGTTGGTGTAACAGATTGAAATTTGGAAAATCTTCATTGGTTATTGGCAACAACAAAATGTTATGTATTTCAATATGATTACTAAATCTGTTCATGGGAATGCTTTGGAACAGATTTGCTCAATGGAACCAATTTCTAGTCAAATTCCTGGTGATTTTAGTCTTATAGACCCCAAAAAACAAAATTGTGTTTTTATTTTGTGGGGCCATTGGTTTTGGCCTGTGTGCCACCTGTTGCTGGCCCCGGCTTTAACAATTAAGTTATCAATGCTTACAGTCAGCTTGATTTTGCATTGCACCATGGACCAGCACTTGTGCTAGCTTTGGCAAATCAGATTCAAACAAGCTGCCTTATTTACACCTAGTTGCTTTTTGCTCGTGACAAGTGAAGCAGTGGTAAAAAGGTAAAAGTAAAAAGTATTCTCACTAGTTTTTTCAAAATATGTTTGTGGTTAAGTTTAAAATGGGCTGTTCATTATCAGTCATGTGACGTCCAGTTTATTTCTATCCTGCTTTCAGTATACCTTTAATGGGGGTTTATTAACTTCAAAATGGTTCAAAACAAATAAGCCATAGTGTTGCTTTCTTATTTCCTGATGTTAGTAGCTTTGCCACTAACTTCAGGACCCCTGCTGTTCCGACTTCTTATTCCTGTTGATAGCAGGCTGCTACTTCAGTTAAGTGTTGTACCTAGTGAAAGGGAGTATGTTTGTTGATATAAACAGGGATTAGACTATTTGTGTCTTGGTTCTTTCAGTGAAGGTGCATAGATTATTTCAGTTCTAAATGGCTCCATGGTGCAATGTGGATTGGATGACAGTCATTTGGCTGCATACTGGTTACAACAAAAGGCAACCACTTCCTTTGTTGTCAATTAATTTAAACTAATGGAGAATGTGATCTTAACCCACAACGGGTTATGTTTTTTTGGTGTCACGTATGCTGGCAATTGCTTGGACAGTAGAGGGTGTGATTTCTTTATACTGTATTTGACTTAATCCATTTTAACAATTACAGATTCTATGGTTGGGTGACGGTTACTGAATAAACTGACAGCTTTTCTAAAAAGCAGATGATATGCAGGTTTGTAACCTAGATATTCTAAAGAGGGGCTGGGTACCCGATTTTAATTTTATTTACGTTTCAGTGATGTTGGTGGTTATTGTTGGGTTGTAGGACTAAGTTTGACTTGGGGGTTTGATAGATATTGGCTGGGACGGAGTACATTTGTCATCTTATTTATTGATGTTATTGTCATTACAGACAGCAGTTTTCTGAATATTGTCATTGGTCTTTTGGTGGATTACATGTTTACAGAGTAATAAGAGATCTCTCTTGGAGCATTTTAAATCATGGATACTTTGGCTTCTCAGAATGTCCTTTCAGAACCTGGTACTGTATTCGTTTAGCTTAAGATTCTGTGTCATATGCAAGTCAACGTAATTGGATTTTGACTTCAACATGACATCTTCCCTCTACAACTGTAACTTGAAACATGGCCAGAGTAAGTACTGAGTGATTTACTCAAGTGAAATTATTTAGCAATAAGTCTTGAGGATTCTGATTTATGGCCAGTGTACCGTGGCTAAGTACTGTTCTTATGGTTGACATAAGAGTGCCTGGAGAATATACTTAGTTGTGTACTGTATACTGGACGTATACCAAAATCCTCTGACGTGCCCTATTGCTATTATGACATTTACAGTATAGCAATAATGCCTAATGCTGTGTTCTATATGGCCGACATACCACATCTATGCCCTATACAGCTCATTGGTGAGGTAAATTGGTTATGTACTACAAACTGCAGAAGTGCTTTATTGCTTGATTATAAACCGGTTACCAATGTAATTAGAAGAGTAAAAATTATACTTTTTGGTGTACCTGCAGTTTATGGTCTCAACATGTCTTTCCGCTAATCAGCCTTCCAACAACCCAATTGATAATGTAGTGTAGACCCACCTTGGCTGTTTTATGCACCCACCGGTCCACCCACCCAATTGCAGTTGCAGATTGGTTTTGTGCTACATTATTTCACCATGTCATTACTATCTACAGTTCCAAAGTACAAGCAACATTTCCCTCAAAGTTTTTTTTTCCAGAGAACCTGGTTGGCCTTTTCCTAGAATCAAGAAATGTGCAGGGTTGCCAGAATACTCTAACCAGGAATTCTGGAATGCTTTGGGACAAAAATTTGAGTCTTGCAATCCTGCCCTCCTCTGGTCAGACCAGGAAACATTGAATGTGTCATTGAAATGGCATTTATACTGTTATTTATGGAAAAAGAAAAGGCGTGGAACATGTTTTTGAAGACGTTGGACATGAAACATTCATCTGTCCCATGATGTAAAGGTGTAGGTCATGCACATTTTAAATAGCTGAAAGGCTTCTGAATAAAACATACCTTTCCAAATGACATCCCCTTCATAGCCTAGATACTTTAAGAAAAACTAAACTGTGCGTTTAGATGTGTCCATGTCACAGGAATAGGCTAACATCTTATGTTTGGCATTGCTCTACCAATAATGTCAGTCAGTTTCTGATGACTTTATAGTTCATTCATTTGCCACTCTTTTTTTTTTTTTTTTTTAATAAAGATGTCACATTATGAAAATATGTCCTAGTCAGTTTAGTAAAATGCATCTCCTTCTCTCTTCAAAGGGGACACCGTGTTTTTCTGTTGTCTGTTTGCAGAAAGAAGGACAAAAGTGCCACATTTTACTGGAATTAATCAGACAATAATTGACGTCTACTGAAATGGACTGCAGTAGTCACGCAGTATGGGAAACAACCTAGACTCTTTATAGAGCTGTCATTACAGAGCAGAAAAGAGATTGAATGACCTGTGTCGGAGTAGTTTTGCATATCTCTAGGTGAATTGCAATGTGTGTGTGTGTGTGTGTGTGTGTGTGTGTGTGTGTGTGTGTGTGTGTGTGTGTGTAGTTTGAGGTATCAGGGGTGTTCAGTTTGCAATAAGTGGTGTATTCTGTTGTGTACAGTTACATTTTTTTATTACAAAATTTTACTTGTTTTTATTTTTTGTGATGGTTTCAAAAAAGAACAAAATTATTTTAAAATGTAAAGGAAATCTTAGTATTTTTTTAGTTTTTTTGTCTTAAAATATTGAGGATGCAGGATTTTATTCTTTAAATAAAACTGTGGAATAATTACAAAATACTTAATGTCATTTCTGTCTAGTCTTCAGACGCAATGTCTGTTTGAATTGAAATATACAGTTTCTCATCCATAGATTGAGAAACTTGTTACAGTGGTGTGAATAACGGCAATTCAACATAATATGTTGCTTGAAGGGAGGTGTTAGCATTGCAAAACAAAAAGCAGACATCATTTCCTGGAAACAAACACAACACACCCATTCTAAGTTAGGTGGTTGACTTCACATTGTCAAAAAAAACGCAAGAAAGCAACTTGTTATATTTGGAAACCTGCCCACCCAAAAAGGCAAAGCAAAATGAAGTACTAAAGACCCAGTTGTAACATAGGTCGCAATTTGGTGACAGGAAGCCATGTGATGACAAGCAGTTGCTTACATTTTTTGTATTTTATTTAATTATTGTTGTAATTACAAACTGTCAGTAGAGTATAACTAGTATAACATAGAGAGAAATGAACTGAGCAACCATTATAGTACAGAAAACCACAAAAAGACATAGCCAATCGTTTTATGTGAAAGTCCTCTGTAAAAATAAGTGCGGACAGGATATGTCTTCGTCATGAACAGAAAAGTCCAGCCTTCAGAGGCAGTGTTTTCAAAATTTGTAGCCGAGTCCAGAACGGCTTATGTGACAGAACAGAGTCATGGAGAAACACATTCCCAGGACCTACCAACATAGTGAACAGAACATGTGTGTGTTAGTGTACATTGTGTTGCTGTGTGCTTTTAAAAAACTATCCCAATCTGGTCAAATTACTGCTTAGGGAATCAGGGTGCCATTTTGGATCCAGTAAACAGTACTTGTGACCACCTTTGTGTTTCTATGTGAACATGGAAATCACTAACCCCAGAGTAAACTGTATATATCCCCCTTTGTCTCTACCAATTTGTCCTGAAATTGTTAGTTGTGTTGCATGGTCAGTTGAGCATACCTCGACAATGCAGAGCACAATCACACCAACCCCGATGGTCAGTAAATTGTCCTGAAACCAATTCCCCAGCATTGAGTAACATCCCTGAGATGAACAAGACAACATATCCATAAGTGATGTTTCTCTTAAGGTTCCAAATTCACTAATTCAGTTTATTGGTACTTACATCCTTCCAGTATGTAGAGTTTTGGACATCACATGCTTCCTGGCAGCAGGATTCAGGTTTCTCTGTCCAGTCGTTGGCGTTAACGACCCCACAGCACTTAAACTAAATGTATGTGGTAGAATTAGGCAGGAGAATATTGGTTGTCAGCACATGAAATTACATTCTCCAATCGTTACAGGGCAGAAGAGGGAGCATCAATATTTAGTAGTATTTCTTTTTTATTAAGCCTCTGAATTTCACTTACCGTATTCTGAATGATGTCCCAGTCAGACATTGATGAATTACTGATTTTGTGATTCTTCAGACTTTTTTCGAGATCAGTCTTTAGGAAACTGTTAATCTAAGTAAACAATCAATGACTTAGCAGAATGAACATCTTATAAACACTATCAGAATTTTTATTATTGGAGAGAAAAATACCGTAAGCAATTTTTTCTTACAGGTTTAGGTAAATTAGATATGTCTCCTGTTATTCTAATGGCCTGTACATGAATACAAGTGGTGACAGGTGATTTACACTGATGAGCCAAAACAGCCCCATCAGGCTGTCTGATATGCTATTGGTCCTCAATGAGTCATTGAAACAGCGCTGACCCGATGTGGCATGGACTCCCCTGAAGCTGTCCTGGGGTAACAGACACCAAGACGGCAGCAGATCTTTCAGGCCCTGTAAATTGCGAGGTGGAGCCACTGTGGATTGGATATGTTGGTCCAACACATCCAACAGGTTCTCAATTGGATTAAGATATGGGGAATTTGGAGGCCAGGGCAATACCTTGAACTCTTCATTATGTTCCTCAAACCATTATCCTGTTGAAGGAGCATCATAGGCATGGGCAGTCTGACCGGTCAGTGGCTATGCAGCCCCATACAGAGCAGGGTGTGATGCTCTGTGCGTGTGGTGACATTCTTCCCGTTACCATCATTAAAATGATGTGTGACTTGTGCCACAGTAGACCTGTCGTTTTGGACCAGATGCGATAGCCTTTGTTGCCCTCATGCAGCGCTGAGCCTTGGGCACCCAACACCCTGTCACCGGTTTGTGATTTGTTCTTCGCAACTCTGCCTTTAGATACTCACCACAGCTGACCGGGAGCACCCAACAAGGCTTGTCGTTTCAGGGATGCTCTGAACCCAGTTTTCTGGCCATAACAATTTGGCCCTTGTCAAAGTCATTCAGGTCTTGTGGCCATCTCTCCTACATCCAACACGATGACTACGAGAACTGGTTGTTCACTTACCATATATAAAGATGGATGGTGCTAAATACAGGGATATTCTTGAGCAAAACCTGTACCACTCTGTATGTGATTTGAGGCTGGGACGGAGGTTCACCTTCCAGCAGGACAATGACCCCAAACACACTGCTAAAGCAACATTTGAGTGATTTAAGTGGAAACATGTAAATGTGTTGGAATAGCTTAGTCAAAGCCCAGACCTCAATCCAATAGAAAATCTGTGGTCAGACATGAAGATTGCTGTTCACAAACACAAACCATCCAAGTTGAAGGAGCTGGAGCAGTTTTGCAAGGAGGAATGGGCAGAAATTCCAGTGGTAAGATGTGACAAGCTCATAGAGACTTATCCAAAGTGACTTGGAGCTGTGATTGCTGCAAAAGGTGGCTCTACAAAGTCTTGACTTTAGGGGGGTGAATAGTCATGCACATTCACTTTCTCTGTTATTTTGTCCTATTTGTTGTTTGCTTCACAATAAATAAATAAACATCTTCAAAGGTGCGGGCATGTTCTGTAAATTTAATGATGCAAATTCTCAAACAATCCATGTTAATTCCAGGTTGTGAGGCAACAAAACATGAACAATGCCAAGGGGGTGAATACCTTTGCAAGGTGCTGTATGTCCTATGTAAAGAGTATGTAAAAAGATGTCCCTTTGTTGAAATGATTTAAGATTTTAGGGTAAGATCTTCTGTCATGCTGATCTTTTGTCACAAAACATTTGTATAAAGCTCTTAGCAATGTTTCTTGATTTATTGAAATAAGGATTGATTTTGGATTGATTAGATAGCCCAGGTTTTGAATACAAGCCACATTTGATTTTATTTACATCTTTATCAAAGAAATGGGCTTTCCCGGGTAAGGTGTTACCAGGCTGACAAAAAGATGTTCTACCAGAAGACAGCACAGGGCAGATAGTTCAGAGACATTACTTTACCATCATTTTGATGATAGCACTCTGTCTCCATATTTCACTAAATAAAATTATATAAAATATAGCTTGAAAGTGCTGTGGTAAATGTGGCCTTGCCATACATTTTCCTGGCGGATCTGGCCCCTAAGTGAGATCTGGTTAGGTGGCCTCCAGCATTTTAATTTGCTAAAGCAGACAAAACGTTTTACATTTGCAGATAGAAAATGTTGTAATGTTATAACACATTGAATCCAATTCTGGTATGACTACACTTTTTAGTCCATGCCAAAGCTGGCAAAAAAAGCACACAGAAATAAACCAAAAACAACATATTCATGTTCTCTTCATTTTCACTCATACCAGCTGTTAATGGACCACCCTATTTAGCTTACCTTTTTTTCATTCACTAGCAGTAGACAAGCTCCAGCGAGCTCCACCAACATCAGAATGAATAGCAGGACGAAAAACTGCAAGACAGGAAAAACTGAGTAAAGAGCAAATCCATGTGGAAAATGATTGTTATCATCAAATGTAATTTTAGTGAGGGATTCTGCATGAGAAAGTAAAAAGCAGAAATTATTAATAAGACCAATGTCTATTATACAGAATGAGGTGAAAGACAAGTTTAAATGTGAGAACTACAGCGATGAGAAGGCAGCGGTTCTCTTTCAGAGCTCCCAGGAACCCCAGGAAGGACACACAGGTGATGATGATCCCGATGATGAAGAGCAAGTTGGCAAAATTCAGGGAGGCCAGGGTGGGGATGAGGGATGACACCTTCGATATCGTCATCATGTACACTCCAAAACCAAACACTGCCATTCCACACATCTGACCCAAACACGACATGGAAGAAACACTTATCAAACATAACTGTCATATTCAATTTATAGGATAATTTAATCAGGATATGTCTATCTCATTAGGAGGAGGCTTTCCTAAAATCAACACTATACATAAATAAAAATAATAAAAATGGGTATTATGAAAGGTTTTCAATCTAATAGAGGAATGTAGGAGTAGAAGACTAATAACTGTGTTACGTACAAAGCACAGTAAATTAACCACACACATAGTGTATTTCAAACACTTGAGGCAATTCTGAGCCATTTTCCAGAAGAGCTTTCAGACCTGCAAAATATACAAATAGAAAGATAACAACACACTGTGCCAGTACATACATTTACAGACCGTCAGTGAAAATATATAATACCAAACAGTAGTTTAGCTATTTCTGTGTGATGACAACAAACTTCACATAATGAGGAAATGAGACTGTTTTGACTGGTTTCCTGTGTGTAATACTTCCTTAAAATGTCCACAGAAGACTAGGCTGAAACATTTTCTTTATTGGTTTTCTTAGTTTTAACATGATGTTCAAACCAGTAGTTTTGTCTGAGGTAATATCTGTGAAGCGATCCCAAATTATAAGCAGTTTTTCATCCCACAGATCAACATGTGGGTGGAATTGTGAACACACATGATATGACTTATCTTTCGACACAATGCTTCATTATCGGTCATTACTCAATATATTAAAGTAGTATTAAAGTATTAAACTCTCAGAATAACATTTTCAATTGACCTTTATTCTCTGACATTAAATCAATAAAAAGACTGCCAAATGACCTAAAATATCCGAAGCACTATACTGCTTTCACTTTCTTTTTATATCACTTTGAGCTGTCTCGGTCTTCATAAATCCATTAATAAACAACCAAAATACCCCAAAATCACCTACTTTACAAACAAAAGGCACCTTTCTGTAATTTTAACTTAGTAAAATCATAAAATGTTACTAAATTGCCTACTTTTAGTTAAGGGAGGAGGTAAGGTTTGTTTAAGTAAGGCTTGAACTGTAATTTAGGAAAAATAAGTCAACATTGTTCTTACCTTGTCTGTTAATCTAGTGATAAAAGTTTAACAGTCCAAGACCATCAACCATTCGTTGTTTAGAGGATGTACCTTTGACTTGATTATACTGGTACTTTCCGTTTATAGTAGACTCTGAAGGCAAAGGGTTTGTCAGTTCATTCCATTTCCTTATTTTATGGCATGCAAGTCTAAATCTGTCCTGTGCTTTAAAAAAGTGCTCCGGGAATCACCAAATTAATATTTTTGACTCAGCATTTAAATTTTGCATAGACATGTGAATCAGTGAGATATTTTAAGGTTGAAATGTAAAAAGACACATAACAACAGTCAATATCAAGTTAAATATTATTTAATAACATCTGTATGTATGTACATCACAATAAAACGCATCGATAAGAAGATTCAACTTTCCAGAATGAAAAAAAAAAGATGTATTTTTTGCCTTTTTTATATGCTAAGTACTCATAACATTTCCTCTTCCTCACTCTCAGAAAATGTTCCTTAA
The DNA here is from genome assembly GCA_016801105.1 of Esox niger. Classification (NCBI taxonomy): domain Eukaryota; kingdom Metazoa; phylum Chordata; class Actinopteri; order Esociformes; family Esocidae; genus Esox; species Esox niger. The sequence goes on from JACXGJ010005222.1 coordinate 39,719, forward strand.
TTTGTGTTCTATTTAAAAACAAATAAACTGATCTAAAATTATATCCTTATGACATGCAGAGTATCTTTGAGAGTGTTCACTTAACGAAGAATGCTTTATTAATTAGACCTATTTTTATTATTAATGTTTCCAGTTAAAATCATGGGTTCTCTTTCACTTGTATCCATATCCCTTAAGACTGAAGTGGCAGAAGACAGGGACAGAGAGACACATGCAAATGAACTGCAATCCAGAACAGAAATGTGTGTTAGATGATTAGTTAACACAGTTTAACTTAGAATGACATCATATACAGACTAACAGCAAATGCAAAGGGGAAGAAAGTGGAAGTCGTATGAAAATAACATTCCTTTCTGTGGTAATTCTATTTCTAAATAAATACTATGACGGTGATGTGTAATCTACAGATACTATGATGCTTATGTGTAGTCTACAGATACTATGACGCTGATGTGTAGTCTACAGATACTATGACGGTGATGTGTAGTCTACAGATACTATGA
>JACXGJ010005223.1:0-40213 GCA_016801105.1 Esox niger
TCATGGTAGGAGGTGTGGGTTTTGGAGAGTCTTGGTAGGAGGTGTGGGTTTTGGAGAGTCATGGTAGGATGTGTGGGTTTTGGAGAGTGAGGGTAGAGAGGTGGTTTTAGTGAGTGACAGTAGGTCAGAGTTTTAGAGAGGGTTAAGGTAGTAGGGGACAGTTTAAGAGAGTTAGGGTAAGGAGTGGGGGGTTTGAAGTGTGAGAGTGTGAATGTGATGGTAGATTAGTGGCAGTCCATCAATCTCTCCTGGGGTTCACTAAACTGGACATACTCTACATTGCAGACTGTTGGAAAAGGGAATAAAGTAGGAGGGGCTGACCCTACTGTACTTCTGTATGTCCATGGTCATGCCTGATGCTGTACTCTTGATTAGAACATTGTCAATATCAGATTTCAATTCCTGGCTTACCAGTGGAGAAAGAAAAACATTGAGACGTCACCCTTTTCAGGAAGTCTAATAGTTTTTGTGCCCATTGTTGAATTTTGAAAGCGAATTTTGTATACACTTTGTCATCGCTTGCCTTTTACTACAATGCACAGAGAAATTGTGCCAAAGCCTGTTATAAAATGCAATGTCCTGCCAGTTCTGCTTGTTTGCGTGTCATTTTCAACATCGCATGTCAGCCCCCAAAGAGAAGTGGTGAGGAATACATTGTGATGAATTCAAAGATTATTGAGGATCTGAATGTTCATGATCTTTCTCAACAAGAGGATCTTTCTCAACGGTGAATGTAGAAGGTAAAATGTAATAAATAATGATTGTATCAAAGCATGTTTGTATCATTATGTAGCATTGCAGCTATCAGGCCATCATTGTAAACAAGAACATTCCAGAAGGGAAGCAGCCTCCTCTTAATTTTGGACCCATTGATCAAGATGGATATTTGGTGGAACTGGGAGTTCATTCAACTTAAATTCCTCACACATTTACATACCATTCTATTCCCACCAGGATAGCACGGTCTACATAGAAGCTTGACTTCATGATGCAGATTTAAAGCAATGGTCCTTTAATACCTGGTATTAAATATTAAATGGGTTTTTTTGCATTAAAAATGCAAAACAGTTCAGTTGGAATTAATGTTCAAACTGTGGTGCCAAAGCCAGATCTTTGACACATTAAAACGATGATGTTCCACCGTATCCACAGGCCGATCTGATTTCAGTTTGTGTGTGAATGTCCCTAGTGCCGTATTCTTCAGAAGAGTGTATGTGTGTTGATGTGTGTGCATGTTTGTGTGTGTGTGTTTGCATGTGTGTGTGTGTGTGTGTGTGTGAACGAAGAACTGAGGTGCTTTTGCGTTCTGTGCAGAGACTAGAGGCTTTGCCTGTTAATGGCAGTAATAGTTTGGGGATTTCTGCCTAATAGAAATACCCCAAAGTCATTATTTTTCATGAGACCAAATAAATAGTAATGTTGCCTATTTGGGTCTGGAGCACAATGTTCTGGTCTATATAGTTATAACTCGCCGTGGTGTATTCATTCTCAAATTCATAGTACAAATATCAGGTATGCTGGTGTTAGATTTCACATAATGGATCTCAGCGGGCATCTTGAATCTTCTGGGGATAGTGTTAGGCATTAACATTTAAGGTTTGGTGCGGTCTTGAGGACAAGGACAATTTTTGGTATAAAAGCAAGGATATTTAGTTTAAGGTTAGGGTGAGGAAATAGGGAACATGGATTTCTGGATTAGGGTTAGGTCCCAGGACTCCAGAAGTATAGAATGACGAATTCAATAGAAAATAGTACAAAGACAACATATCAAATGTTGAAACTGAGAAATGTTATTGTTCCTTGAAAAATAAATGGCCTCTTTGAACTTGATGCCAGCAACATGTTTAAAAAAACCTGGGACAGGTGCAACAAAAGACTAGAAAAGCAAAAAAATACTGGTGGAACATCTCACAACTAATTAGGTGAATTGGCAACAGGTCAGTAACATGACTGGGTAAAAAGAGCATCCCAGAGAGTCTTTGAGAAATAAAGATGCGTTCAACACTCTGTGAAAGACTGCACAGGCAAATAGTGCAACAATTTCAGATAACGTTCCCCAACGTAAAATCGTAATGAGTTTGGGGATCTCATAATCTTTGGTACATAATATTTAAAAGATTCTGAGAATCCTGAGAAATCTCTGTATGCAAGGGACAAAACCAATATTGGATGGTCGTGACCTTGTGGCTTTCAGGCGGCACTGCATTTAAAACAGACACAATTCTGTTGTGGACATCACGGCATGGGCAGTGATGTCCATGCAGTTGGTCTATTTTCACATAAATACTGGAATAAATGATTTGCGCATAACTGCATTCTATTTTTATTCGCTTTTTATGCAGCGTTCCAACTTATTAGGAAACGGGGGTACCAAAAAATCGGTTTCTCAATCACGGATTAGGTTTTAGAAAAAACGTACAATTTGGCATGTTAGTGTCACTTAAATGTACGCAGTACAGACTAGGTTATGTTTAGGCATAGAAGTAAGGTTAGGGTTGTGGTTGGAATTTGAACTAAGCTATTTCTGGTGCACACAAGCATAAAAAAACATATTTGTGTGTCTGTGCACGTGCATGAATGTATAGGATTGTGTTGTTTGTCACAGATCTACAGGCCAGACAGGCAGCCTCAGTCTCCAGATGTGTGTGAAGCTTCTCTCTGGCAGTGAAGAATGCAGAGCCCCCTTCTACTTCATCACGAGGAGGCAGATCTGACAGGATCTCTGACAAAGAAACCCCTCATAAAGAGGATGTGGGGACAGCCTGGGTGTAATTAGAATTAATGTGAGATGTGGAATCGGGGAATGAGCCATCGCCACTCAGATATTTTATCTGCTTGTTAAACAGGTCAAGGCTTCTTTGGTGTTGTTCATACTAAGAAAAAAGAAAATGGGCCACCAAGACAATGATAAATCAAGGAGCGCCTAGGAGAGGGAAAGAAAAAAAATCTAACATAAACGTGTTCAAATAATGAACATGAGTAGCTACAAAATGGCGATGTGTTATTGAGACAAGGTGCTTAAATCCTACTGACAATTCCCAGGAGGCCTTCCATACAATATGTACACTGTGTGCACAATTATTAGGCAAATCGTATTTCTCAAGATTTATTTTATTGTTGAACAATTACAATATTTCAATCCAAAATATAATTGAACCTCAAACCTGAATGGTAAACAAAGGAACATTTATTTTGATATTTCTATGGGGAATACATAAGAATGCAGAATTCTTAGGCAACAATTGGTGTGCAGAAATTATTAGGCAATTCATTTTTAAAAAATCCTCCCAACTCATGTGTTTCTTCTATACTTTTAAAGTAAGTGTACCAAATAAGCAACCCAAATTTGAATTATTTAAAATGTTGGTCCTTTCTAAAATATCCAGTGACCAATATAGCCACCCTTCTATTCAACTGCTATGAGCCTTCCATCCATGGAGTCTGTCAGTTTCTTGATCCGATCAACTTTCCCTGAAGCAGCAACCACAGCCTCCCAAATGCTGTTCAAAGAGGTGTATTTTCTTCCCTGACTGTAAATCTCACATTTGAGAAGGGCCCATAAATTCTCAATAGGATTTAAGTCAGGAGAGGATGGGGGGCTGGTCATTATTCAGGCATCTTTGTGGCCCTTGCTTGCTAGCCAAGCAGTGGAGTACTAGGATGCATTTGATGGAGCATTGTCCTGCATGAAGATCATGGCCTTCTTGAATTCTGAGTACCTGTACCACTGCCAGAAGAAAATATCTTCCAGAAACTGGCATTAGGTATTGGAGTTTAGTTTCAGTCTATCTTCAAACCAAAAAGATCCAACTAACTTATCTTTAATGATTGAAGCCCATATCAGTATCCCTCTTCTACCTTGCTGGCGTCTGACCCGAAGTGGTGCTGTGTCCATTAGTGATCCAGCCACGGGCCCATCCATCTGGTCCATCAACAGTCACTCTCATTTCATCTGTCCATAAAACCTTTGATAAGTCTGTCTTCAGGTATTTTTTTGCCCAATCTATACAGTACATTTCAAATCTCATTCTGTGGTGGTTGTGTTTCAGCCTTCTTGACCTTGGCCATGTCTCTGAGGACTTGACACCTTGTACTTCTGGACACTCTAGGTAGGTTGCAGTTCTGGAATATGGTGGCTCTGGAGGATAATGGGTTCCTGGTAGCAGCACGTTGAATTATTCTGAAGTCTTTTTCAGTTAATTTGTGTCTTTTCTTCTCCATGTGTTTTTTTGCACCCCAGTTGACTATTCGCAACAAAACCTTCCATTGTCCGGAAGTCACGGTTCAATAGTTTAGCTATTTCAGTGTTGCATCTGTCTGAAAAGCATTTTTTTTTAAATTGACTTTTCAGTGTCAGTTAATTCAACTTTTTGGCCCATTTTACCTGAGGTCATGAAGCTGCCTAATAATTATGCAGACCTTGATATTAGGTATTATTCAGTGTTGCCACACCCTCCCTCATCACACCAATACGTTTTACCTGAAAATGATTATATCCAATGAGCATTCAGGTTTATATGGTTTGGAGTTGGAAAATGTGCATAGAAATAGCGATACAAACAGAATACTCACTTGCCTATTAATTGTGCATGCAGTGTAATTGAAAATAAGGTTAGTGCAGTTCAGGGCTTGAGATGCCTTGCCTCGTTCCACACTTAACAACTCATTTTTGTAGGTCAGGCGCCTGTAAGCTCAGTCACAATTGTTGGCCTGTTAATGTGTTCTCCTCCCAACATGCAAGTGTTGGAAGTTACTTCCCTTACCATGGGTATGCAGCATTGAGGCAAGGCCATGATGCCAAAATGCATCATTTTGTTAAAACAAATAAAAAATATTCAAGCCACAATTCCACTTAAACTGAAGAGTGGCTAGTTGGGCTCGATAAAGACCAAAGTAAAACAAACACCAACGTGCAGTTCAGGTTCTCACATCGAATTGCACAGTGTACAGAAAACGTCCAAATTCCACAGACCGCGTGGAACACTCGCACTGAATCGGTGGGCCCCTTTGGTGACAGTGGCAAAATGAGTCCTTTATGAGAATGATGCGATGCTGAATTGAATATGACTGCATTCAGGTATCCGGAAATGAGCAGCGTCCTTTTCTTCTCGCCGCGCTCATTACTCAACCATAGCCAAGCACAGACAAATGCAATCTGTATGGAAATGCAGCCTGCTCACCACTCAACATGAAGGCCGTGGGTATTGGGCAAGAACAAGGGCCTGCAGGGCGTAACTGAACTAAAAAGGTTCTGTGTCGGGTTCATGATTGGCAGTTGCTTCGGCTTCTGGAGGGTTCATTAGAAGTGCCAGGACACAGGGACGAAGACTCACTGAGGCAGGCAAGGAAACGTGCACATTTGCTATTAACCCCCCAAGGAAGATCCTGGTTAATCAACAAACACAAGGTGTCGTGACGAAGGGGTGGTCCTAGGAGACTGACCAATAAAGTGTGGATTATTCAGCTTTGCAAAAGCAGCAGCCCAGAGCCACCCGCCAGCATTTGAATATGCATGTTCGTATGTAAATCTGTCCACATACAACACCCCTGAGTGCACAAAACTTTGATACAATTATTAACATGGTGATTAGGAATGTATGAGCTTTTCTAAAGAGCCGACAAGCCTCCCGTGCCGCAGCACGCCCGGTGAACTGAGAGAAGAAAAAAACAACCGTGTTGCTCAAACAAACAACGTTTGCAGTCATTTGGGACCGACGCTTCGCACAATATGAAATAGTCTAATGTCAAAAACAAGAGAACATGTTCAGTGTAAACTCAGCTGGACTCGTTGATGTTAGTTTATAACAGGAGAACATGTTCAGTGTAAACTCAGCTGGACTCGTTGATGTTAGTTTATAACAGGAGAACATGTTCAGTGTAAACTCAGCTGGACTCGTTGATGTTAGATTATAACAGGAGAACATGTTCAGTGTAAACTCAGCTGGACTCGTTGATGTTAGATTATAACAGGAGAACATGTTCAGTGTAAACTCAGCTGGACTCGTTGATGTTAGTTTATAACAGGAGAACATGTTCAGTGTAAACTCAGCTGGACTCGTTTCTTTTGCTCACACTTTTCGTCCGGTTTCATCCTGATTTTCAAAAGTGCTGAATAAGAATGCACTGTACGTTTATTGAAGCCAACTCGGACGCCGTCATGGTTTGGAGTCTGGTCACGGATCAGGCCTTGCGTTTGTTCCATTCCTGTATTGACTTGTGGCATTCTAGTCGTCGTAAGTAGTAAATTCTTCCACCCAAAGTGAAAAATTGCCACATTCCTATTCAACAACGAATTGTTCTTGCTTTGCAAGTGCTCACACGTTTCAATGTCCCATTGTACCAGCAGAAGACATACTGGTACTTCATTTTAAGCGTCTTCTATCTCCTCACCTAAATTACCTCGCAAATTAGCTTTGCTGATGCCAGAAAAAGAAGCCATTACACATGATCCCTGTCTGAGAAAAAAACAGAGCCGGTCGCTCAATAACACTGCTTATCTCAACTGGGGACACAAGTAATTTGTTCTGCTGTTTTTTGTGGCTGTTTTTTTTCCAATCTCAATGTCTCTTCTAACGAGCGCATTAAAGAGAAACGCATCCCGCTTTGGTAATTAAGGGATACTTTGTGTTGAGCTTGATAATTAAAAGAAGCAGCAACATGGAGTAATACAAAGACTTGGGGCCCTCGCTTGGATAGTCTGCCATGCAGTGCCTGGGATGGGATGGGATTTAGTATTTTAGCACCGCTCGTACTAAAGTACAAACATTTGTAAAAGTTTCTTCGGTCATAAATGGACTGCCTGTGAATATGTTTTACCGACATTTCATCAGCTGCAAATTTGCTACAAACATTTCATCAGCTGAAAGTGAACTTTTCGTCCTCCAGCAAATATGTCAGAAACGTTTCATCAGCTGAAAATGTATTTTGCAAACATTTCTTCTGCTGTAGGTTCATTTAAAAAACATGTATGCGGTATTATTAAGCACCTCTACACCGTCTTGGTTTGTCTATCTCAAATAATACCTTTATTTAATTGCCACAACAACTGGTTGTTTTCAGCCCCCGTCTCAGTCCCAAGTCTTTTATGCAGAGGTAACCGTCAGGATCCATGTTTCTGATGTCCTGTTGGACCTTAGGAGGACCTGAGCCCATGGAGCACACCTCAGGACTACCTGGCCTGATGACCCGTAACTGTCCCTGTCCAAAGTCTTCCTGGTTGTGTTGCAGATCTAGTTGCTGCCGGATGATTCCAGCTGTCACTTCCCACAATTCACTTGGTTGTCCCTGCCCTTGTCCATCTCGTTTTGCAGCTGATCTGGGTTCTGCCTAAAGACTGTGGACACAGTCAGTCTGTATTTATAGACCTGCTGGTCATCTGAACATGGAAAAACTTTGATGATTCCCAACAAGGATTTGGACTCTTATAATTTTCAACCAGAACAGCCAAAGGATGATTCACCCCACCTCAGAGTTTGGCTCACCTCGAGGTTTCTTCCTAGGTTCCAACCCTACTCAGATTTTCCTTGCCACTTATCATCAATCCTGGGTGTTTCTTGCTCTTTGGGGTTTAAGAGTAGGTATCAGTAAAAGTGCTTTGTGACAACTAATATAAAAAGGGCTTTATGAAATACATTTGATCGATTGATTTGATGCAAGTCTGCTTTAAGACATCCTGTGATTTGTTATCCATCCACTTCTCTCTTTCAGCTGTTTGAATTCACACCACAGGAGATGGGTTGTGATTAGGCTCCATGGTTTATGAATCACATAAACCACCTAAACTCCCCAGTGAGGCATCCATCAGTCCAAGTATTACATTCCCTGTATGAGAAATATGTTGGCTGATGTGAGTATTATGGTTTGGTTTATCCTCCTGATTGTCAAATCATGGCATGATTAGGAATGCAGAATGCTTGCTCTCGATTGGGGTTCCCAAGGGGTGATTGTGGACAAATGTCCAGCTCATATTGAACAAAACAAAAGCAATGGTTTGTTCCATATTTATATTTTGAGATATTTTTATTTTGGTAATTGACTGTCTTTTGCTAGGCATCTGTTAGTGTTAAGTGTGTATTTGTGTCTTATCATTTTCATCATGATCTAGTCCATGAGAAAATATTTTAACTACTTTCTGTTTTCTCTACAGGTGTATATGTGAGACTACGAATTAGGTATGTGAGACCACAAGTTAAGATAAGTTGGAAAATATATAAGTGTTTTCATTCTGAGAAACAGGTCATTGTATAGTTTCTTATTGTTTTACATGGTGATACATTCTACTGTTTATTTTCAGTCATGTGTGGGCATGAGTGACAGGTTGCACTATGAAAATCCAACTCTCATTCCCACATTTCTGAATTAAGCCTGTTCTCTCTCACGAGGGGAATTGGAGGTAGGAGTGGATTTATTAGACACATAAAACAGTAAACCTCAGGATGAAATGAACGTGAAATTGATCCAGATAAATCTTATTAGTGGGGCAACCCATTGTGGCTCCATAAAAATGCATGCTGCCGATGCGAAGTCCAGGCGTCAAGTCGCCAGCCGAAATGCTCCTTCGGCATGATTCTGCCAATAGGAATGGGCGGGCACTTTATAATGCTGAGGCGAAACATAATTAAGCTGACTCTCCAAAGAGTGAATAATAGTCAGGCCAGCAGATATTTGTGTTGCAAAAGCTTGTATCTTTTGCTATCCTGAAAATAATCTGTCCTCTATTTCAGTTTGTTTGATCATGCAGTGCTGAAATTTCTACGTGGTGTGATGTGATTTCCTTTATTCAAGAAGTACCGCACTGCTGTCAGGCTATTGTATGGAGGCTAAGAAATCACAAATGGAATCACAACAGGGAATTTAATTTAACATCAATGTGACCATGTTGCCATTCTCAATGTCACTGCTAAACATAGATACATATAAAAGGATGTACGGTTGATGGGGATATCCAGTAGATGAGGATATCCAGTTGATGAGGATATCCAGTTGATGAGGATATCCGGTTGATGAGGATATCCAGTAGATGAGGATATCCAGTTGATGAGGATATCCGGTTGATGAGGGTGTCTAGATGATGCTCTGCCCAATTCCTGTCTAGATGATGGGGATATCCAGTTGATGAGGATATCCAGTTGATGAGGATATCCAGTTGATGAGGATATCCAGTTGATGAGGATATCCAGTAGATGAGTATGTCCAGTTGATGAGGATATCCAGTTGATGATGATATCCAGTTGATGAGGATGTCCAGTAGATGAGAATGTCTAGTTGATGAGGACGACTAGTGGATCACAGTGGATCCATTTTAATTCCCATCTATTGATGACCAGGAAGAGAATTCCTGTCGACCAACCTGGAGACACATTGTTGAAGATAAAGTGACAGATGAAGCTGGCTGGTTTAATATGGCCCTTCTCATGGGAACTGAAATATTGAATACTCAGGGGATCCAGTCATACTGATGGAAGCCTCAGTACCTTAGATGCGCTATATTTATTAACCCGCGACTTGGTTTCTCTTTATCTTGCTGTGATGTAGACCCATCTTTGTAACAGTGTATAAAGTATTATTTATTTCGTATCATCTGTCTCTCCGAATTTACAGAATAACCTATACTGAGACCTGAACTGCATTAGCTCCATTCGCTAACGCCTTGGCTTTGGCTAACCAGGGTAGCACAGTCTAGTGGCCTGGAAATATACCTTGGTTGGAACCCCAGTGATACAAAATAACTTAGATGAAAAAGATCAAAGAGCTGACAATCCGTATACTTTCACCAATCAAGCCCTTCATTGCCCCCAGGCGAATGACGGCAAAGTGGATCGCGATGGGAAACAGTATCATTAGAATGTAGATTTGTCCCAGAAAACGTCAGGCTTGGATTTTCCTTGGGCATACACGCAAAGCTCTGCATCACATGTCACTCAGGGTGACTGGCCGGCAGCCGTTGTTTTGTCCTGCCCTTGTGGCAGCAGGTGGTTTGCCCTTGGCGGGCGGGGGAGGGGTGGTGGTGGGGGGGGGTTCTGAGGTGATTTTCTCTCAGTTTGCTTTCCCAGTACCAGACCAGCCCGGACCAGAGAGAGAGAAAATTACCCAGCCGGCTGGGTGCTGGGGTAGTAGTTCTGATTCCTGACTGAATGCCTCCAGGTTGATGGAAGACTGATAATATTGACTACAGCAACGAAATGGACTAATGATTTCTCCTCAGGAAACACATAGTATGCTCTCTATTAAAGGGTTAATCCACCCCAAACATATGACCATGATGTACATTCTAAAATAATGCAAATATATGAAAACTAAATGCAGGATCTAAGATTCAAATCACTAAAAGGTTTGTAGCTGAGCAGGGCAGGGTTGCTAGTTTCAGCTGTAATTTACAGCCTAATCACCACACAAAACTCAACCCAATAGGCCTAATGAAGTAGCTTAACTCTTTGCAGGAATATGGAAGACGTGACAAGTCCTGAGTGAGGAAAATTGCTTTCGGGTTTTTGCAGTTATAGGAATACATTCTCTGAAGATATTGCATTCATCTGATGACGCAGTATGCATCTTGAGGAGATCAAAACAAAATGCAAGCGTTGTCATGACGAGCCTTCATACCATCTAGTGGTTATTTGTAGGGAAGGTAGTTGTTTCATAAGCTTTATGAAATGAGATTGTGTGTTATCTTGCATCTCCAGTCACCAGAATAAAAAACTGCAAATCATTTAGCCGTTCAAGGTGTTATACTGGCAAGTGTTTTAAAAAGGAGCGTATGTACATTACGGCTGCAAATCCCTCCAGTCATTGGACCAGCACTGGCCTTAGATCCACTGCAGAGATTGGCCGTACTTGGAAATTACACTTTTTATGAACAACAAATCAGACCTCTTTTGAGCTCCATGTGGTTCATGACCGTACTTCTAAGCCAGTGTTGTAAGATTCCTCTGACAATATGCTACTTTCTAATTTGTCTTGAGCATAATTCATTAATCAGGCTTTGTAGATATGATTATATCAAATATGCAGTTATTCATGGCAGTATCCATACTGCGTGCAATTTACAACAAGTTTAATTTCGAGTTCACAGCCCTGTGGCCTTTATTTTTCATTTACTTTGATCATAACAGATAAAAAAATATTTGCCATGAATATATTGTATTTTTTCATAGAATAACACGCAGGCAGGCAGGAAGTCATCCACACATTTTGAGTAACAGTCTTCCCTTAGCAACTTACCTCTATGCATGCACACACACACACACACACACACACACACACACACACACACACACACACACACACACACACACACACACACACACACACACACACACACACACACACACACACACACACACACACACACACACACACGCGTGATCGTTGCTGTATTAAAAAGTAATTTCCCTTCCACGGTTTCTCAGGTGTAAGACATTCTGCCGCTCCTCCCCCTAGTCCTGGCTAGATTTATCGCCCTGCACCTAATTGAATTTAAATTATCAATAGGTGCTTAAGCAAGCGGGGACTTGGCCACCGGAAAAGACTCATTCCCCCATATTATGCTCCCAGGCAACACAAAGAAGGCATTGGCTGACATATCACTCCCCTGCAGCATTTCTCCTTTTTATTTACTTTATCTATCTGAACTTTTTGAAGGGACCTACAGTATGCAGCCTTTTAAAATGCCACAAAGCCTTGTCAGTAGGATCCACTGCGGTGTAAGGATGCGATCTTTGACGATCCCTCTGGTTAAATTCAAGGTTTTCATTGAAGGATTTTATTAAGCATATCACATCTAATATCACAATAAACCCGCTAGAAAGTGAAAGTATTCCAGAGAATGAGGAAAAATACACATTCCGAACAAGATATAAAAAAGCATCAAATAGTGAGATCGTAAAGGTCAACATTGCTGTTTCTATGGAAACAATATTGAATTTACTATACTGCCACGTAGGAGGAACAACACCAGGTCCTCTAATCCCAATAAGATTCCATACAGCCGCTACAAACTATTTGTTTTAACACTGATTCACATTAGGATGCCTATTTCTGAGGGGAAAAAATCCTGATGAAATTTGCACAACACAACAAAAACAGATCTTTCATTCAGCCGGCGTTGTGTTTTTGTGATATATGGAAATGCCCTCCTGCTGTTAGTGTGATCGTGTCATTACTCTTCCCAGTGGAACATACTGGTGGTCTCTCTCTCACTGTATCTCCCTTGGTATTCACTGATCTCTCTCTCCAGCTCTCTCTCTCTCTCTCCAGCTCACTTTCTCCTGGCTTCAAAGCTAGCGTTGCTGCAGCAGTTGCATAAACACAGCAGGAGACAGTGGTAAGGAGAGGCAGTAAATACTGTCCCCCACGACACCGTCATGCTCAGGCACAGACACCTCCCAGGTGAGAGTGTTTCTGCATTAAATTAGATGACTTAGAGAGAAAGCAGCTGATAAGCAGGGCGAGTATTAGGGAACATTGAGGAGCTTAACAGGGAATCAGCTAATCAATTATCATAAGCCATGGTTGGTATTAAATACTTGTGATATCGCTGCACAGAGCAGCCATTCCGTTCTCTGTCAAGACTGAGAGAAATAAAATGGTTTATTGATATTGTCGTGAATGTTTCAACCTCCGTGTTATGATGTCGTTTTACAACGGGCACCAGAACTAATCAATAATAATCAATCACAATCATAGGGTAGATCCAGGTGTTTGCTAACAGATCACCAGACTTTTATGTGTTCTGTGATTCGATGATACAGACTGCAGTGTTGTTTCGGATGAGTAGTGCATAACCCACTGGCTCTGAAACATGCACACATGCTTGGACTCAAACCTTCTCTCCACATATTGCACTTCTTAAACGTAACTATCATTTAATGTATTTGCTCACCAGATGACCCTGTGTAAGTATTCAGTGTTACGGAAAACATACTAATTCTCACTTCCTTGGATACATTGAGACAGAAGATGTTGATTAGCTGATTCTCTCTGTGCTGATCCACAACCAAGCCTGGGCCGACGAGTGACGCTCCAGGTTATTTATTTGAGGAGGGATCACCAACAGTATCCTCAGTGAGGTTAAAGTTAAATCTAGGATGGACAGTGAAGCAGGCTAAAGGGAAAACATCCAAGATTGTCCTGATCCTTTATAGCTCCGCCCCTCATCATTGTTTTTGTCTTCCCAAACTCCCAAGACCACAGATCCAATAACCATTTCATCCCAGACGCTGTTAACCCTCTAAATCTAAATTGGATCATGTATGTTTACTGCACAACGACTTCTCCCTTTTAAAAAGGCAAGAACAAATTCCCCAAAGAGGATCAGAATGACAAAACCCATGGATACTATCATTCTATTGTATTATTTTCGTTTTATCCAATTGTCCCATCCATGGCCCAGGATAATGCTATACACTCTACAAATATCGCACGGTGAACATCATCCTGCAGCACTGCAGCTCCAATAAACTCGACAAAACCAGCGGAAGTTGTTCACACGCGTCTCCTCCACACAGAAGACAGTGAACGGAGGAGAGTATCTAGATATCTGTTCTGTAACCCACTCTCTGTTTCTACATATATATTTGAGCGGCCTGGCTAGTCTGTGACCTTGGAAACTTCACAGGCTGTATAGAAATGGTTACGTAATTTGGGAAATGTAGTTCATCTGCAATTTAGAGCTTCATCCCTGCACTAAAAAAGATTGGACAGTGTGACATAGAATAATACCAGATTTCTGACGATGAGGCACCAGTCCATGTCATTGGATTTGTGTGTGAACAAACACAAAGGGCCAACTCACACAAGGGAAGTGTGTTTGTGTTCACCACAGACAAACACATTCATGTTGACACATGGTGGCAGTCCTCTAGTCTGGTGGAACTACTCTGATTGTTGGCTCGTGGTCGTAGGCCATTTCATCTGGTGGAGCTAATCTGATTATTGACACAAGCTGGCACTTCAGTCTGGTGGAATCCCAGACTCATAAGATTCTTATTCATATTACAAATCCTGATCAACTGGAGAATGGCCAGAATGCAGTAAAATAAAATGGTGGATGCAGGTTTCAGGCTGGTTCCAGCAGGTTTCAGGCTGGTTCCAGCAGGTTTCAGACTGGTTCCAGCAGGTTTCGGGCTGGTTCCAGCAGGTTTCAGGCTGGTTCCAGCAGCCTGGTGGTCCTCTGTTCCCATCCTCAAAGAGAGATATGGTGCATATTAGTTCAACCTCTCTGTTCAGGACCTTTATAAGTGATCAGAAAATGAACAACTAAATTATACTGTCCAGTTATTGGTGGATTCGTCAAACTAAAGATGAGATGCTAAGATGAGGGCTTGGATTTTTTAGCTGAAGAGGGGGGCTGTCAGTGTGGCGCCCTCCATGGAAGTGACATTTAAAGCGCAGCTGCATCTGACACGTTGTTATTAAAGTCCCTTTAAAAGGGTCTAATATGTTTGTACTAAGCTGATCCTTGATCAGCAGCTTTAACAAGGTACCAGAGGCACTCTGAATCACCACAGCCAAATCAAATAGAGATCAGTTCTGCTCTGCACTGGAAGACATCGGCCTAATAAGCTTCATTTTCCTTGTGAAAAAGAAAAAGTCAGACTCCTAATCTCTTGTATTGCTAAGTATTGAAAAAGCTACTGGTGGTGTTAAACGGAAATCTAATTTGATATGCGCCTTACTAAAGATAAGAGTAATGACGTTTGAGACAGATAAGTAATTTAATTTACCCATCACCCTATCGAGAAAGATAAGCATTGGGATGTAGTGTTGTGAAAGTGTTATTTAAAACTGAAAGAAATGTGTGAACTTTTAGCCCCGTGGTTGGATTTAGTGAGGTGACATTTCTAATTTAATGTGAAAGATGTCAAATGGCTTGGGTTTTTGCTGGTGAAAATGTGTGTGGAGAGACTGTCTGCATTCTAACAGGGAAAACGTGTAATTTCAATTGTCGAATAACCAAGTCACTAACTGGAACAACAGAGGGCAGTCTGGTATCAGAAAGGCCTATTTGCAATGAAAAAACCCATTTGAGAGTTCTCTGTAGAGTTATGTACATTTCTATGTGAACGGTACATGTCCCAAAAGAAGATAAAGATGGTGTCTTGTTCCAGTAAATCATGGTATGCCTCTCCCTCCGAGAGGAAAGGATCGACTCCATGGGGGTTCCTGGCTTCTCTTTCTGAGGTAAAGTCTGTCCTGAAATCGGCCTAGCTGTGGCGCACAGCCAGTGACACACAATTTCCTCCTAAGAATGATTACCCGCCCAAAATAGCAGACCTACTTATCCCAGCCGGATGCACGTTTTTCAGTCTTTATTTTATTTATTTTTGCCGACGCAGCCCATCTGTCGTATGATTATCATAAACAGTTTTACTTTCACAGGGTCATAGAGAGAAGATGAGGAATTGTCTGCTTATGTCTGTCATGAACCCCAAAACAATACAGCTTTTCTTCATTCAGACTGGAGGAGCTGGCGCGGGTATCCTGATGTGTAAGGACATTCAAGAAGTCCCATGACGTACCGGAGGAGTGCAGGAGCCCATCTCGGCTACCATGACAACACTTCAAAGTGGATCCTTAGAAATCATTCTAATTTTACATATTCTTTAAAAATGGATATTCCTCTACTGCTATTTTCACACCAGGAGCTTGATAAAAGCAGAGAAAGAACGACTCTTTTTTCTTAGAAAATTAGGTAATGAGATTTTATGTTTTTACATTCAATTATTGTTTGTCCCTGATGACTGGGAATATAACACTAAAAGAAAGACATGTTTGTTTGGCAAGACATACTGCATTGTACAGGATGCACCAACAACCAATGAGATTGTCTGGGCTATATACGCAATTGGTAGGCAATCAATTATAATATATAATATTTCAAAATGTTCCACTTGACAAAAAAACTGTTAATCAAGAGCACATAAAACATGTCATCTGACTGACAACCAACACTTTTCTGCAGCTAAACATCCTGCCAACAATGCACAGACACAATAAAAAGGTTTACCGACTTGTCATAACTTTAGCTTTAAGACATAAGTGATTAACGAAAATAAGTGCTATTTAGTATACAGTATTTACAGACAGATCTAGCCAGGGCATATTTTCAGGCCTGTCAGGAGAATTCTTTCTCCAGATAGGCTGGAATGTATTAACTTGCATTATGCAAATGTTGCCGTAGATTTCACACACTTCATCCTAGCTCTTCAGACACCGATAATGTGAGATTGAGCGGAATCTGAGACTTGAAATTAATGCAGAGCTGTTGTTAAATTGCACTGAAATGTCTGTTGGAACCGGTCCAGAACTGATGCTAGGTCACCTTGTCTGGCTACTTTATGTTTAAGTGGCTTTAACACCCACCCACCCACACACACACACACATAGTCTCCTCTCTTTCCCCTTTCTCTGTCTAGAGTGCTATCAAGTAAGTGGGAAGTCCTGCAGCCCTGTACTACTGGCCCATGACATAAGCTGTTTCCTGCTTCCCGGCCCTCACTGCTCTGCCATGGTGTTTAATTTTTAGCTCCAACGGACAGAAGTTCTGCTTTGTGACCCTCTGTCTCCCATCTCTCTCTGAAGGATGGAAACTGGTACAATAGTGGTACATATCAAAAATACATTCCTGTGAACCTATTGTTTTTCCAAAGTTAGTCCTAGTTTGTGTTATGTACCATGATAAAAGTTCTGGAAAACCCTCAATGTATGCAACATTTCCCTTTTACTCATTGTTCAAATATGGTTTTCAAATACGGCTTAAATATGATATTCACTTTTGGACTGGGTCAAAACACGGGATTATAGTCAGGCTGAAGTTAATTCACTGGTAGCCCTCTTTTAGCGGGTCCCTTTAAAAGCTCATTAGTATCACGGTGATGGGCCTCCACTCAGTCCTGTAATAGATGAGCTTTTCACTGACCCCATGTTGATTACATCGCTCCACCATCTCTCTTGGATGGCTGAGAGCAGCCCTAAGTCAAGATACTTAACCCGCTATCAGTCCCAAGATTGATTTCTGAGGTTTATCAACTCTCACTCTCTTAGAGCCTTTGCGTGCAGTAGGTTGCTAACTTTTCGATGCTTGACAACAAAAAAAGCAGAAAGTGTCAGTTCTAAAGGCAAAATTCCAACTATGAGACACAATAAAATAAATCACTAAAATGAATGGCGTCAATGGAAAGAATTCAACATTTTAGATATGTTTGAATAGTTGGATTTTATAAATTTGGTCAATCATTCCTAAAGGTTGTTTCCTATGTGTAAAGGAAATTATTACTGCATCAGCTGAATAGAGCTGGCAATCGATCTTGCTCCAGGTCAATCCAGCAGTATCGTTAAATGTGCCATTTTAGGTTTAACCAGTCCTTGAGGAAATTAGTGTTGCACGCCCCAATGTTTTTCCAATAATGAGGCAGTTTTTGTCCACTCCGTTCTGAATAAAACATCCCATTTTCATTCAGTTTTCCATTCGGCACCATTAGTTAGACTAGTTGGCATGTGAGTCACAGTAAAGAAGGATATCCTGTTCTTCGTAATACTGAGAAAAACATTCCATTCACAATGCTAAATGTGTGTCAAAAGAATTGGAGTGGGTAAAGGTGACAGTTGCTAATTTATGTCCACTATTACCTAATCTCTATTCTAGATATGTTCTGTAATTTTTAGCTATAATCGAAAGTGAGTTATTTATATCCTGCCTACTTTTATTTTTTCCAGATTCTTTAAATAACTTTTCTCAAAACTGGAATGAATTCCCCCTTCAAATGAACTAGTTGGAATCCAGCCGTGCATCTTTTGAGGTAGGATATCAGAAGTACAATTCAACAGCACATGAATTCTGAGTAAACCAAAAACAGAGTGTCATCAGCTGTTGAAAGAATGAAGCCTTTGTAGGAAACGGAAGGAGATCATGACACAACAGCCTCCAGCAGAAGAGACATGCCAGTGGAGTGATGAGAGGAGATATGGGAAAAATTCCAAAGCTTCAGTTGCAGTTCCCCTGAAGGCGATATGACCCTAGAGCTCAAACTAGCTAGTGAAATACGGGAGGCAGCACATCTAAGAGATGTTCTGGTTAAGGCAGAAGAGCAGAGAAACAAGAAATTGTATATAACCCTCAAGTTGGTTTCCCTATATAGATCACTGTGAACAAGATTCTTGCGAGGCTATTTCAGAGGCTCCTCATGCACGAACGTTCACACGTACATACAACACACATCTGTGCATTAAGGTTTACAGCATCACTTTAATCATCCGTTGACAACAGCTATTGACAGTCCCATCAATAAGATGCCTTCATAAACCTGTCACAGCCAGCATTTCATGATAGGGGGAAACATGAACTAATGTGCGTTTGCATGCCTAATGCAGGTGTTTGTGTGTTTTTTAGGAGCATGCGTCAGACAGTGATGCAGAGCGATGGTCATATTGTCCTCTGTGATGTGTACATACCACATACACTAAGCATGACGGCTTGCATGGTGACTGTTGTGTTTTCTGTGGAGACGTACGCCTGAACCGTAAAAAGCAAGGAGCAATTTCTAGTTGTTAGTTGTTGCATGTAAGGTACAGTGAACTAGTTACGAAAAGTGACATGAAAATGTACTTGAAATCAAAGTGTTAAGCGCCTTGCTTTAGGGTACAAGAACAGATTGGTTTGAATCCGATGTGTACAATTACCTTTTTTATTACTGGCCAGACACTTTAACCTCCGCGTGTGGGAGTGTGGAGGGTAAACAGCTCTATCTTTCAACCACAGTTTAAGCTGGCTGGATGGTTCACAAATCATGGCATGTTGAACCCATAATGTGCTCTTTATATTGATATACACCAACCAGCCATAACATTATGACCACTGACAGGTGAAGTGAATCAGTGGTGTGTCCAGGATTTTACACATGGGGTGGCAAAGGTGTCACAATACCTAGAAGGCTAATTATTCAGAAATAATGATAACTTAATATTAGCTAAATATGATTCATAAATCCTACATGAAATGTCATGGGATCTGATGAGACATGTAATGAGACAGAGTATAAAATGTACCTACTTTCTACTTCTAACATTATTCAAACAATAATCACAGTACAATATACAATTAATTTGTACATATAAATGTTTTTTTATATTACATAATTTGGATAGCCTACTAGTGGCAAAAAAATATTAAATAACTAATATAGACGAAGTATGGAAATATAGATCGGCCAATATCGAATTACCTATTCATTGCCTTAACCCTCTACAGGCTGCCACGTCAATATTTACCTGCAGCTAACAGCAATTACTTTAACTAGACTATGAAGAAAACATTAATAGAGTTTTGGATCTGAACATTTCATGCTTGGAAACACAACGTTTATTATAATATTTTTTAGAAATTTACAAAGCATGTCACAAACGTCAAGTATTAAGTTACATGATATTTTTAGACATGCCTGGCCTTAGCCACGCTAGCCGCGACAGAAACTTTTAATTGTAAAAAAAAAACGTTCATATGAATATGAAATGTGTATTAAAATAGATATGCATATCTAGAGATTGGATGTCAACCTTTTCCTAAATCAGATTCAACACTTCTTTACTACTCACCAGCATCCAATACACAAGTGTAGCACAATTTCACCCTAATTACCTCATTCAAACAAGGCTACAACGACAACCAACCTAACTATAGTTAACGTGTAAACTTCAAATCATTTGGCTTTAACTGAGGAACCTTTCAATACTTAATTGACATGGAAATTGATAAATAGCATTTGAGAAAATCGGAAACTGGACCCTCTGATGTTGTATGGTACATTGTATGTTAGTTGCTTTTTTTCTAAATACCCGGTGTACTTCCGGTATTTACCTCAATCTTGTAGCGTGTTAAACTGCGAATGTCTCCACTATGATGTTGTTGAAAAGAGTAGAAATGCTACTTCATTGAGGAATACAAATCGTACTTAACTTAGTATAATTTATTTTTATTGACGCACACAACGTTAACTGTACTGAATACCGTGACTGTACGGAGCATCGTGAATGCACTGTAGTTGATGGGACAGTTAAAGCGACTCTTCGGTACGCACCTCAAGACTTGCTGAAGAGACAGGTCGTAACGAAGCTTCGGTACCGGTTTCAGAGAAAATAAAACGCTCTCTAGATTACGTATGGAGCTTTGTTTCTTCAATGTACAAGCTGATGTGCTAAGTTCCGGCAAGATGGAGGCCTAGGCACATCAACTTTAACAAGCTAGTTAACTAAGTCTTTATTTAATTCACAGGTTAGGCCTCCTTCAACTAAGTGTACTTTTCTTAACACTATACTGTCGGGTTTTGAATAAAGAGAGAATGTAGATGTCGAAAATGATCTCAACAAATGCCCCTTCAAAATCTAATGTCAAAGGGACTAGCCGCGGCGCTAAAGCTACTACAACAGGAAACGTTTTTGATCGTGACTATGTCCAAACCTCGCTTTCAGTAGGAACGAAAGACAAACGAATGGATTCCTCTCACCTTTTCTCCGTCAAGGACTTTGATTCCCCAAAAAGTTCTAAATGGAACCGAACTAAGAGTAGATGACATTTCCAATGCGATACTCCTTAAAGTCGTCAACATGCTAACAGCCAGGATTGATAAGCAAGAGGAAACTCGTAAGGATATAAATACTCAAATTAAACAGAATAATATTTTGATCACTCATGCGGCTAAGGCGATTGAGTTTATTGCTGCAGAGAAAAAGAAATGAATTAAAACTTGTTATGCTGGAAAAAAAGTGGCATTACTTCTAATGACAATGAGGAAATCAAAACCAACGCTAAAGCTATAGAATTAGAGAATTATGCACGTAGATGGAACCTCAGAACTAACTGAATGACAGAGAAACTAGAGGGAAGCTAGATGATTTCGTTGATTCGGTGCATCGGATCGGTAAGAAGGAAGACAAGAGACACAAACAAATAATCATATAATTCAGAATGCGTCGGTACCGAGATGAAATTTGAACAATCACGAAGAACTCCGGTTTGCCAGAAACAGAATACGGCTTACAGAGGACCTAACCTAAGAGTGCCGTGACATGCACGCCACACTTTGACCGTTTATCGAGAAGGCTAGAAAAACGGAGTTAAGGCCTTTTTCAGAGGACCATACAGTTTAATCAATGCACATCACAGACATGGACGGTTGAGAAAATAACATAGTGTTTTCTAATGTTCTTTAGTCTGCACAGAAATTGAGAAGGAAAATTACGAGAAAAAACTTGTTAATTAAGCTTGGCCCCTATACCTCATCTCAGAGACAGTAGGATACTACTTTATTTCTACAACACCTTTACGGACAATTCGTACGGATTAGGTTTATGTTTACTTTAAAAAATAATTTATTTTGCACTTCTTTGAATTCACAAGGTCTACATTATTATATTAAATGATAAGCAATTATTTTATTTTGTAAAAGCAAAGTTCTCCATTGCACTTTTTTACAGGAAACATTCAAGTCCAACCGACTGTACTTTCGAGATGAGTCAATGGGGTGGAAAAATATTATTTAGTTACGGTTCAACCTATTCGGCTGCTGTTGCAATTGTGTTTAATAATTGTCCAAATATAATATTTGCTTCAAATTGTCCAGTAAGTATTGTACACTGTTGTGAAGAACTTAAGCTTGAATAACTCGCCTGGCAGTGACGGCCCAATTTCACAATTAACAAGTTTTTCTGGGACGATCTAAGTGATGTACTCTTTAATATCCTTATTGAATGTTTTGTGAGTAATTGCCTTATGACCACTTTTAAACAAGAAATAATTACGTTATTACCTAAACCTGGTAAAGACTGCAAATCAAATTGATAACTTTAGACCTCTAACTTTACTAAACAATGATTACAAAATATTCTCACTTGTGTTTGCCAGTAGGTTAAAAAAGGTATAACTCATCTGATAGACTATGGAGAAATGATAGAGGATGATGGATATTACATTTCTTGATTTTAAGAAAGCTTTTGATATGGTGGAACATAACATTTATTTTTCTGTCTTGAACATTTTGGATTTTGCAAGATTGCTGATACAATGAAAATGCCATATTGTGACATTAACAGCTCAATCTTCCTCATGGTGCTTCTCAATGATTCCGACACAACCATGGTATTCATCAAGGTCGTCCAATCTCACACTTTTTATCAATTTTGGCTGGCCATTTTGATAAAAAAGTATTAAATGATTGAAAAACGTAATGTTATGGGTCAATCTTTAATTATTAGTCAAATGGCTGATGATAACTTTTTTTCTTAAGGACAAGCAGCAAATTCCCATAGCAATTGACTTAATTAATCTCTTCTCGGGTGCCTCAGGTTTAAAGCTAAATTCGTGTGAGCTGATGGCCATACATGCACTTCCATTAATATTACTACATAATATCCCTATAAAGAGCACAGTTAAATATCTTGGAGTCTATATCACTAAGCATGATGAAATAAGCATTACATTGAATAGTGAGAAACATTTTGTTAAAGCCAAAGCTATTCTTAATAGTTGGCTCCAAAGAAATGTATCCATATTTGGAAGAAGTCTTCTTTATCCTTAGTTTTCCCTCCTAAATATATTAAAATGATCAACCAAATGAATCTTAATTATATTTGGAAGAACAAGGTTTACTATATAAGGAAGGGTGAATTCTTAAAACCTTATGAGGAAGAATGAATGTTATTGATTTTGATGTATGAATGGAATGTTGAAACTGAAATGGTTACAATCTTTAAAAATATTTTTTTTAAATATAGGAATAGATCCACTACTTCTATGTGACTTTAATATCAACAAGCTCCCTATAAAACTCTTTAACTTTTATCAACAAGTGCTGCTATATTGGAAATCATTTTGGCTGCTAACCCAAGCAGTATTGCACAGTCCTACATGCTATACCCACTAGTATACTATTGTTAATTAAAGGGATGCTATTGTACTCAGATTTAGCTCTTTGCCTCCCATCAAAATACATACATGGTTACTGTTTATGGGACAAAAGGTGTTACAACAAAAATATTAGGCAAGTTATCTCTAAACAACAGCTAAAAATATATATGTTTTGATATGCTTGTTACCCAAATTTTCTTTATGAAATATCTGTCCTTCCTGTCCCCCACAAAGCAAAAGAAAACCATTTAAAAATGTTAAATGATATCTGTCCATCAAATGAGTTCTTAAGATTGAAATTCAATGTTGAGCATAATGATTGTGCTTTCTGTGGGAACTCCATTGAAACAACTGAACATGTCTTTTTTAATTGTGATTGTGTTGCACATTTCTGGTTAGAATTGCATAATGTGTTACACTCCAAAATATTCGTATAACCATTTTCCATACAATAATATAAAGTTTGGATTATGTTTACAATTTACATTTTTCATTCACAAATGCATATTTCTTAAGATTTCACCCTTACTAGAAATTTTCGAAAGAGACTTTTATATTTATATATGTTCACTAACATTTGTTAGAAACAAACCTGCCTTAAAACTTATTGCTGCCTTGGAAAAGTTCAACCTCATATGATGTATAAACAACCTCCTACTTTATGTGAATTATTTATAGTTTCTGTAGTATCTGTGTGTTTTATTTTTTTATTTTTGTGCCTGGTTATTTAAGGCTTCAAATGTAGATCTTGAATGTTGTTAATGTTTGAAAGTTTGTTAATTAAAGAAAAAGAAAATAATAATAAAAATAAGCGGATGTGCTCGCTTTTGGGTACATAAGGAATTGAAAGGCTGTTCATTTTCTAGAGTGGGCGAAGTTTGTTTGATGACTGAATAGATATTGTTACTTGTGAGATTCTTGGAAATGAACCAGCTAGAAAAACAAATTGTTCCTCCATAGAAAATAATAAGATATTTCCCTGTTACAAAAGCACTGTTCTTTCCTCGCCGTCCAGTAACAAAAGCTCAGTTGCCAGTTCAAAACACATAAAAACCCACACAAATGTTGTCTCTATTTATTTACCCACTGAATAAACGTGCAAATTTACATTCAGAATTTACCCAGTGCTTATGCAATTAAAAACAAACATTCAGGAAAATGTAAGAATACACAAAAGTGTGAAGAGGCTTTTGTAAAAGAACTAAAACATTTCAGGCTATAGTAATAGTTAGTGGAATTAGCACCACCCAACCAATCCCCCCCCCACAATATCCATATTGCAGTTGGTGTGGGACACCATTTGCTGATTTAAAAATAAACCTTTTGAGACCATATTGGCCTATTTCTTCATTGAAAATAAATCTGTACTCTAACACCACTGGCTGATGTTGATATTTTTATCATCTCATGGGACGGGCCATCTACTCTCCCACAGAACAACCTGAGATGTGCTTGCATCACTCCGAAAGGCGTGTTCTGGCGTACACCATTTTCTACGGGCTGATGTTGAATCAATCACCAGCAACTTAAGTCTGGCTGGCTGCCTCTGTATGTGACGGTTTTCCCCTGAGGGAAGAGCAAGAGAGACTAGAGAATGAGGACAGAGGAAAGGAAGCCGGCCGGTGTGCGAACCATTTTTAATGTGTTGTTTCAGAGGCTGGGTGATGCCTCTCTTCCTAACTCACTGTGCTGTGGATTTCTTTGTCCCTTCGAAAATAATTCACAAGTCAATTCCTTAACGGAGTTAAAAACAAGCCACTCAGTTACTATGTCATAACAGTTATGCTTTTGGTTTGTCATTGTCATCATTACATACACAATATTGTATGTATACACTTTATGCTAACATACTCAAAGTGGTACCTTCTTGTCATGAAATATACAGATCTGTGTATCTGCATGGCTGGACTCCCCAAAATAGTTTTTCCTGTCATCAAACATTTAAAGGCACATCAAGCGATGTGATTATATGAGGCCAGATTGAGGTACAAAAAAAACACACTCCAAATAAAACTTCTGCATAAAACATGTGTTGACACAACAGAATGGGTGACATTCACTCTATCCCTAACAAAACACAAAAAAATATCCCACGCGAACACACTCTTCACTCACTTGCCACTCTCCCCCTCCACTCTCCCCCACGACTCTCCCCCTTCCATCTGTCTACATCCGGTCTGATCGATAAGGGGACTGACATAGTGTGGGTGTTTGCGTGACAGGACGGGAGATGGCGGACTCCCTTCTCTATCCCTCGATCCACCACTTTCCCGTGACACCAGCAGGGCAAAGAATGGAAAGAGAGCGAGGAAAGAAGGGGAGCAGGTGACAGACTCCCTGGCTTAGTCATTGCAATGTCACATTTCAAAATACTATGAGAATTCCTCCTTGGCAGTTCGCCTGAATCTGCAGCTCACGCTACAACACTCCGTGTTCCTGAAATGAAGAGCAGACTTAATTGGCTGTCTTCCATCAAACAGGCAGGCGGGCGGGTGTATAATTCATTGTGCAGATGTTCCTGTAATGAATGATACTGATGACGGGTTGGCCAACTCGCCCCGCGATTCGAAGGGCTGAATTCACACATTTCACTCCGACCTCCCTTAGCTACTGGGTTAAATGGAGTCCGGAAGCTTCCAGCTCTTTTCTCATCAGCGCTGCACTCTGAACAATGCTGGGATTGAATGAGGGGAAAAAAACAACAAGAGCCTCCGTGATCAAGGTGCTATCCATCATTTCAGTCAGGGGTCGGAAGCCTCATTCCTGTAGAGCCCGAGGGTGACTGTGTTTTTTCTGTTTATTTAACCGCTCTTGAAGGCAGGGCGTGTTGAATTAAGTCAGTAACAAACTGATGCATTATGTCAATAGAGGTGATGTGCAGTGTGTTGTTCATGCAAATCTTTATGAACCGTGATTTCTACCGGAACAAGTGTCAGGACTTCAAGTGACTTGTGCCGCAGTTATCAGGCGAGAGCAGGATTCATCTGTTCTCCTCTCATCTGGTTCTGCAGCTCCAAAGATGAGCTTCAAGCATTGGTCCATGCAATGGCCTCCTGAATGATACCATACAAACACCACATTGTGTGTATTCACCGCCATCGTCCGGCTTATAGATTTGGCTGCCAAAAGATCAATAAGTGAAATGATATGCCCAGCAAACACGCTTATAATGTTTCAAGCTAATTTGTGTCACTTTCACTCGCATGAAAAAAAGATCATGGTGAATCAAAAAAATCCTTTAAGTAATTTTTTGGGATGATTCACAGGTGGTATGAGGTGTGTGCGCCGGGCACTATGAAATCAAATTAATAAACTTTGGTAAAATATCGGTTATTTTCACTGAGCAAGCTGAAATATTCAAGTCAGTAGAAAGAGCCAAACTTCCATTTACACTCGGCTGGCTAGTTTAGGGAGTGAATTCAACACACTTTCCAGAAAGCAGTGGTTGAATCAAACACCTGCATGACCTGTCTCTAGGAACATGATTATTGACTGCAGATTTAAGTATTGAACATAAATAATAAAAATTGGACCATACATTCCCCCTTCCCAATTTCCACAGACTTGCCGGAATAAACATATTCATTAGGAATTATAAGCGCAGTGTGCAATAAAATTTGATTGAACACTCAAACATCCTTTAGAAAATAATGCTGGGGAATAAATCATTGTAAAAATCACTTTTCTACTTAACAACTTGTCTACAAGATAATTAAATTAGTTTTAAATGCATGTATGACATCCTTTTAAATGGGTTAACATGCATGACATCTATTGAATGAGTCAAAATGCATGTATGACATTGTGAACTGATTGGTTTGATTGGCGTCCAGTGACGACATACAGTAAATGCAGGGTAACAGGGCTTAATATACGAAGTGGCCGTCTGATACACATCAACACTGCACACTTCCACACTCCATTATTTCAGTGTGTAAACAAGAGAATTACCCACGTGGGGGAATTATCTGCAGATTGGTAACTATTAAGACCTGAAACTCTTACCTGAGCACTTCACTCAGCCAGAGTGGCGTAAAACTTCTCGAAAAGGTCATGTTCTAACATTTTCATGAACCCATTCGTTATTGACAGACAACAGCAAACAGCCCAGTTGGAGCCCGACCGCAAACAGATAAACACTCTCGTGTTTGCCTAACAGACTGGGTAACCGCGATAGACCCCTTCACCAGGCAAACGGGCTCAGTGGAGCGTCAGTATCGTAACCAGGCATCCACATGTTCCTCCTTGATGGCCATGCCCCCACCTGTGAGGGAGTCTACACATCTCTGTATGGGTGTGTGTGTTTCTGGGAATAATCTGTGCTAGTTTCTATTGAGCAAACAGGGATAAGGGATTCCAGCCAAATGTAATAGCACAGTCACAGATGGTGCTTCTGTGGAAGGTCAAATGGTAATATTTAATTGGAAATTAATTTTATAAACAAATGATTGTTTGCTAGGAGTCAGGGTAACTATGAGCCGATGATGCCAGTATGATGTGTTTCTGTGTGTGTGTGTGTGTGTGTGTGTGTTTGTGTGTGCGTGCGTCGGTACATGTGTAAACACGAATGCATGCTATGTGAACGTGTGCTCCGTGTGTCGCATTGGGAACGTGCGTGTGTCGTGAGTCACATTTAGATATACGGTCCAAACCTGACTGGTACCGTATGTAAAACCCATACATGCCTATTTACGGTTCCTTCTGTAACATCCCGTGCCACATCGAGTGTGTATTTACAACTATGTCTTCATTGCCGTCCGGTTGTGTTCGCGGCGTGACTCGTAAATCCTCGCCACATTGGGCTGCTGTCCGTCTGGTCAGGCCCGCCCTTCTCCTCCACGTCTGACGAGGTAAAGACAGCAGTGTGGATGGTTTTTTGACGAGCGCATCAGTCAGATCGCAGAGGCTTTATTAGGCTGCTCATAAAGGGACATATGCGCTATCCCGGCCTCACCGTTCGCCGTGACAACGCTCTGCCCTGCGATAAGCGGGGTTATTTATGACCCCCCGGTCCTCGTTCCGGAGGCGGAGACACTCAAGGATTCATTTAGAGGGACGTTAAACGGCACAGCGACCGCGCAACGCGGCGACTTCGTGCACCGTGCTTACAGGGGTTGACGTAGTTGATGTGGATCTGATCCTCGTCTGCATTGCTAAACCCGCCCCATTCCAATATCACTTCCTGGAACCTGAAAGGAAGTGGGAAAACCCACTGAGTGATGTGCTCGTGTCTAAACTGACAGTCCCTTCCAGGCACAGAACTAGACTGCAGGAGGGGGGCAACTCTGAAGAATAAGCCCAACACAACAAGGCCTGGGCTCATCAGTCAGAGAACCACCCCCCCGTCCCTCCCTCCCCCCGCCCACCCCACACAGGCAGACGCGGCGGGGCCACATCACAACCGGGAGCTACTGACACATTGCCCTGAAAGGCCCAGTGCCACTGAGCGTATCGCTGTGGCCTCCAGGCATCAGGTAGCTTCTGCTTCTGTCAAAGAGCTCAACCTCAAGGAGCCAAGAAGACACACAGAGACACAAACAAAGGCAAGTGCACACACAGAAACACACTGACGGACACACACAGAAACACACACACGTTCACACACACAGACACACACACATTCGCACACACCGACACACCATGCGGAGCGGTTGGAAGCCTGTCAGCCTCGTGTTGGACGTGCACGTCAGGTTTTTTGTAACCTCTCTTCACCCTGAGTTTTCAGCCGTTTGTTAGTTTCAAAGCTAACTTTCTCCTTTCCCTGAACAGACACACACACACGATTGCATGTAGAAACACACTGAGACATTGAAAGCATGCATTCACACATAGTAGACACTGAAGAACATTGTGCAATTTGAAAAAGTCAATGATAATGTTTGGAAACTGGAAGATTCTTCACTATGTACTTTTTATTAAATGGGACATTTAAGTTGTTATTAAGTTGCGCAAGGGGTGTTTTTGGCCACAACTGCCCTGTAGACTCTTTAAAAATGTTTACAAGATTTAAAGTGTTGACCCCGCACAGGCAGTAGATGTCTGGTCCCCCTTCTGAGCCTGGTACCTCTCTAGTTTTCTTATCACATTTCGACCCCTCTTAGGGAATTTTTCCTAGCCACTGTGCTTCAACACTGTTGTTGCTTGCTCCTTGGAATTTCAGGCTGGGTGTTTTGTAAAAGCACTTTGTGAAATCTGCTGATGTAAAAAGGGCTTTATAAACACATTTGATTTATTGATGGAAAAAGGCGAAACAGAGGGGATAAAGATTATATTTGTTAATATCCATCAAGTTGAATGTGGACCTTAATTTAATATGTATTCACATATTCTCGGTTAAATCGAGGTCCGGGATTTGACCGAGCTACTCCAGGACATTGACCTTTTTGTTTTTAAGTCACTCTTGTGTATCCTATTTGGGGTCATTATCCTGCTGGAAAATAAATCTTCTCTGAAGTCTCTTGCAGACTTAAGGAGGTTTTCTTACATGATTTCTCTGTACTTTGCTCCATACATTTTGCCCATAATCTTCACAAGCTTTTCAGGCCCTGATGGAGGAAAACATTCTCACGACATGATGCTGCTGCCATCATGTAGAGATGTTGTTGTCAGGATTAGGCTCAGCGTTGAGTCCAAAAGGCGTTGAGTCTGACATACTCTAGCCGAGATTTGATGCGAGTTGTTTTGTTTATGTCACTTCCATGAAGGCCACTTTTGTGAAGCACACATGCAGTATGCACAGTGTATCCCAGCTCAGCTATTGAAGACTGTCAATCCGTTGGAGTTGCCAGAGGCATCTTAGTGGCATTCCTGACTAGTGCTCTTCTTGCCTAGACACTCCCTTTTTGGAGACGACCTGTTATTAATAATTATTAGTGTGCCCCTGAGATTATATAATCCTATTGGAAATGTTATTATATCCTACCCCTGGTTGGTGCTGTTTGAAGAACCTTAATGTATGTTCTGTTTTATACTTGTAATATATTTTGAACAATTAGCAGATTGTACTTTTCACTTGGACATTATGGACTATTTATGTGGTTATCAGGGGCAATAATTTGTAACTAAATCCATTTAAATGTAATGTTAAATAAAAGATAAAAGTTTAGTCCAAGGGGGAGAACTTTTGAGAGCCACTGTGTGTGTGTGTGTGTGTGTGTGTGTGTGTGTGTGTGTGTGTGTGTGTGGCAGACAAACAGACATATTGAGAAATTGATAAATTATTGTCTATATAATAATATTATTATTTACTGTTTCTCTCTGTGTCATTATCCCCACCAGGCAATTTACAAACTTGATCACTTGATTGCAAAAAAAGCATTAAAAAATATTCTAATGGAGTTCATATTTAAGGGTGTGTGAACCGGAACACATCAGAGAGAACAACCATATGGCTCAGATCAAAAGCTTCCGCATCGGAAAGAAGAACTCAGGCTAATTAAACACTTCCCTATTCATCTAGCTCCGATAATTAGAGGAATTTATTCCACATCAATATTTCACCCCCGTCAGCAGAAAGCAGAGGGCCACAGGAGACCCCCCCCAGATCCCCCTCCCCTGAACAAAAAAATGATCTACATTCTGCCCTTTTTTGGTCATATCTGTCGGATTTAGGTTGCAATAGTGATTAATGAGTTACTCTGCTCTGACTTTCTGTTCTCTCGAAGAAGAGCATGATGGGATTGGGGTGCTAAAGATTAATGAGATTAGCAACACTTTCGAAAATTTAGTGCATCCAGAGTTCAAGCTGTTCAGGCAGTTGGTTGCTTTTCATTAGACTTTAAATTATATATAAGTAGACACTGCAGTAAAACCCATATTTGCCAGACCAAAATCACAGATGTCACCCACATTATGGATTCTCAAGTCTCAAAGATTCAACAAAAAAAGTTGTCAAAAAACACTGAAGGATTGGATCATAGATTATATGTGCGGGAAACAAGGGAGGTTTTTCTAACCACTGGGCATCAACATCTGCATCACTTACCCCTTGAGGTTTTTGGCTGGGAATCTATCCGAACCATACAAGCATTTTGTGGAGAATGCTTGAAATTATAAGGATTCATAAAATTAATGTGATTATTTTATTGGTTGATTGCTAACTATATATTGAAAAAATATGATATGCATAATCAAATATATAAAAATCTACATTTAGCCACAATAATTAACATTGAAATTGAATCAACAAGACAAGCAGGATGTTCAAAGTAGTCCAGAAACCAAGGCCCTGGTAATAATTGAATATGTTATATATTGGAGATGCATATAATTTATATAATTGTTTCGTCTATTACTTCATGACATTTTTTTCCTCATTTGACTGTGTTCATATATTACACCGTTGCCAGTAAAACTTTTATAGTAGAGAGCGAGAATGTAAGAGCAAGAAAGAGAGAGACAGGGTCCCATTCTATTTAATGAATGGCTCCCAGTTTGCTAAACGTTGCGTTACTAAAATGTTACACATACAAGCACTAGTCAGAAATAATGCACTAAAGAGTAAGACAGTCTCTTGAGTGGAGTCTTCTTGTTGATCAAACGCATAAACACTCCAGCTGAGCCACGCCTCCTTAACCTGTGTGATAACGCTTTTAAACATGCAGCGAAATGAACCAAGCCCTCCGGTGGCAGTGCACAGGCGTGGAAACTAAAGCACACTCATTTTCCCTTCATTAGCTTCGCCACGGCAACCAGTGAGGCCAAGAGGTGTGCAATCATCTCCCGAGGAGAGGGGGAGGGACAGAGCCGCGTGCAGTAAGCGCATTTGAACTTCGAGAGTTGATACATCCAGTTGTGATGATAACTACAAGTGGGGTTTGCCATGGCTGGTTCGATAGCATCATAGCTGTGATTTACGGACCCATTTCTTTGTTAGCACAAACAATGCAGCAAAAGGGCCATGCGTGCCATGTACATTTTCTGGAAAAAAACAACTGGACTTGCATATTGTAAGGTGCTACAGGTTATATGTTACAGAAACCCGGAAGCACTGGTAACTTTTACTGTTGAATCTTGTCCCTCTCCTGACACACCCTAAGCCTGAGATTACCATGACAGGAGCATTCATCAAGCCAGTTTGAGCTTTAAAATATCCGGAAACACATCAATACATTGTATAAGAGCTTTCTTTGAGTTTGCGTGTGGTGTTCTGCAACAACAATCTCTCAGTGTTTATCTGTGTTGCTAAATGAGAGAATTAAACTCTGGTCCTCCCACTGGTGAAGAGCTGTATTATTCACTCCAGGAACCTGACCACGGTCTAAAGGAGAACAGGACTGAGAACAGAGGAGGAACTGGAGAAATATACCAGGGGAAAAAAAATGCTCTCTGTGTATCTCCGAGCTGGCATGCTGAGTTGGCCCAAAACTGGTGGTTGTAGCCCAGCCACCCATCTGAGCTAATATACTATATTATGTAAGAGCTATAATTGAGGACAGGGTTCTTTTGGCCTCATACGATTGCACATAAAGCATACTGGCCTGCACTTGCCAGGATATTTAGAGAGAGTGAGAGGACACGCCTCCCAAATGGCACCCTATATTTTTATGCAGTGTACTATTTTTAACCAGACCCCAACGGTCCCTGAACAAAACAGTGCACTTTATAGGATGAAATCAGGGGAGGAATCCCTTGCACAACCAAGACCATAGAAAATAAATGAGCTATCTCTTCAGAATAGAATAGCAGTGTAGAGCTATTAAGGACTCTTTAACTATTCAGTAGAACAATCATTACAGTAATTCTACATGCAATGCAGCAGGAATATGTGGGACACTTACGCTTTCTATTCATTACAGCTGAGGATACATAAACACAGGACGACGATGGTATGGTTGGGGTGAGGTGGTTGCTATGAAGATAACCTTTGTCACAGGAAGAAGTATGGTAACAACACTATGTGAGAAAACGAAATATACAAAGCTAACTGATATAAATAACCAGAGCAACCTCCAGTGGCCAATCTAAGCATCACAGCCCAAAACACATCCAATAGCAACAGCATGTACCAAAAAGAATTACAGCTCCTGTACAGTCTTAAACCTTTTGTATCTCTTTGCTGCAGGAAACTGTGAAGTCATTTTGAAGATTTAGTGTAGTGTTTTTTTCCAGGAGTCCTTAGGCCATAACCCACAGTGTTTTTTTATTATTATCCCAATGATGTTGCTTGCTTTGTAAGGTATTGTAGGGCTTTAGTGTTTGTAGCTGTATTTTGTCACATTGCTAATGTAAATAGTTTTTTAAATCATCTTTATTGATTGCTGTGTGTGATGCTAAGGTAGTCAATAAGGGATTAATAATGTCTTAAACGTCTACCGCTCTTTTATATTTCTAGAACAATTTCCAAGCAAAACATTACCAGAGAAAAATCATTAACCAGGTTAAATTCCATTGAGATTCCAATCAATTCAAAAACCTACCCACATTGTAACTCCAAATTGATCTAGTTAAAAAGTATGGAAGAATCTTGAGAATTACCACAACTCTTGTTGCTAGCCAAGGTTCTGGCACTGGATGGAGAGGGTGGGAAAGCTACATGCCTTGGATAAACTGCCACACTAAAATAAAAGAACAATTGTCGGTAACGTTATCTTTAGCCAAAAAGGTAATTTTGCTTTTGACTGTGCCTCCATCTACTGGCCTAAACACATTACTGCTTATAAACAGTATGGGCAATGAGGGGCTGGTGGTAAGGAAAGACACCACGTCATGGTATGGTGTTTCTATACGCCTACAGAGTCTTGACCTGTTAATATCATGAGAAACAGTCACAGCCGAGCATATAAACTGGGTCTAATCATTCTAAACACGCTTTCACATTTCTAATCGTTAGTACAGAAACCAAGCAGACAACTAGTATAGATCAGAGCTTCCTTCATATAAGGCAGGCGCCCTGTCCTCTATCACTAGTTCTCTTTCTCCCAAATTAATACTTGTATAATTCTGATTGTCTGTAACTGTACTTTAGCACTTCCATGTGACTAGAATGGTGCCAATTTTTTCAAATAAAAATGGTGCTTTTGCTTTTCACTCAGTTGTCATTGTGTTTTACTTGATTCACTTTAATAATGCACTTTAACACTTTAATAAAACATATCAAAACTGAATCAACTGTAAAACAAAAACCAAAAAGAAGATGAAGAAGGCTTCTTATATTATACAATCTCCAAATTAAGACCTATCCCTAATATTTAGCAATAAGCTAATGCTAAATGTAGGCAAAATTAAATGCATCAGATTTGGGACAAATCCCACATTTGACCTAACATCTCATGTAGGTCAAATGTGTTTGACCTACATGTATTTTGAAACTCCATGAAGACTGTGATTCAAAATGGATGACACTGCAAAGGTCCACTTCTTCAAGACCCTGCAGAAAAGGAAATACAGCCATTCCTGATCTGCAAATTGAAAGTTAATTTAAGATGTAATCTTGGCTTACCGGTGGTTCAGTCACAACTCCTACTATAACATTGGTCTGTTTCCGTCCTACAGGAATGGCTGTATTTGTTTAGACCAGTGACACCAGGTGGGTCCAATAAACGATGAGGCATAACAGAAAACCAGTAGGCTCCAGCCCTCGTAGTGTAAATTGGTGAAACATCTGCTTCAGCTTTGGAGGCTCCTCGGTATTTTACAAAACCAGATTCAATTGTTTGACTCCTTACACAAAAACAGAAAACATTGCGACATAGTATGCATTGGAAACGGTATCTCTCTCTCTCTCTCTCTCTCTCTCTCTCTCTCTCTCTCTCTCTCTCTCTCTATATATATATATATACATATATTTGTCATTGTATATAGTGTAAAATGAAAAATATTCTTTATTGCACAAAAAATTGGATGGAAACTATTTTACAAACAAATGAAGGTATGCACAGTAATTTTACAATGCATCTAATGGAAACACCTATGACAGAGAGACAAGTTGGTTAAACATCACCCCTGGATTAGGCTAAAGTAAATTTCGCCTGTTATGGGCTTTGTTTATTACGCTGTCTATCTGATATTTATTTTTTTCAATAATATCAGATTATTGTCAATGTTTTGGAGGGGGGAAATCATTGAGAGGCCTTGCATAAACGCGGCGACCGTCGGGTAAGCAGTAACTCAGGAAAATCAAGGAAGGGGACACAATAGGCCTAGCCTACACCTGTAACCAAGATAGCAAACCGGACTTGTGGGGGGAGTAGACCGGAGTAGACGAGATATACTGCTTCCTTTACTTCCTTGTTTACTGTGCTATGTGGTAGTCGCAACATTTACGTCTTAAGATTGTGAACCATTTACAAGATTTGACGGCAACTAGGTAAGTCTATTGTTATTTTCAAGTCGTATTATTGGTGTAATATAAACGAGGAGGGAGAAATAATGAATTATTCATTATAATTTGTGTAGGCCTGTAAGTGTTCAACGTTGTAATATTGTTTGTGGGCATGTTAATAGGCTGTTACGTTATGTAGTTCAGGTCTAGGAGTGGCATATACAGTATTCTACAAAAGCAACATACCTGTTATTATTAGCCATTTTAACTTACTGCGTTTTAAGCTTCAGGATATTGTCTAATTCGTTCCCACCGTAGTACAACTCTAGCACTGTGTCTTTAAAAAGATACGTCATATAGTCCAGGAAGTTGTAATTGTGAGAGCGAATTCTGTTTTTGTTGGATGTCGTACGGGTCTACTGAGAAAATATATGGGTCGAAGCAGAGCTAATAGTGAGCTATACATACCTATTTAGTATTAGCTGTATTTTTTTGTACACGAATGTTGGAATTTTCTAATTCTGTCGATAACATATTTTTCCTACATGATTTCCATCATGAACAGGGTACAACTAAAACGCTCGAAAATCCTGAGAATGGCATTCGCAGGTTCGGACATGGATGGAAAAGGAGAGACGTTCTTACTTCGAGCCCTCAAAATAGCTGCTGTGGTGGCACTTTATTGGTTCATTTCAATAACCATGGTGTTCCTAAATAACTACTTACTGGATAGTAAACATTTGGACGCGCCGCTGTTTGTGACATTTTATCAGTGCCTTGTGACGGTTGTACTGTGCTATGGCATGCACGTGCTATCCCACTTGTGTCCGGGTGTCATCGACTTCCCCTCCGTCAAGTTCGATCTAAAGGTATCCCGGGAGGTTCTGCCGCTGTCCATCGTGTTCATTGGGATGATAACCTTCAACAACCTGTGCCTAAAACATGTAGGGGTGGCCTTCTACACTGTCGGCAGATCGCTCAGCACTGTCTTCAACGTCCTACTCTCCTACATAATCCTCAAACAGACCACGTCCCTCTATGCCCTTACGTGTTGTGGCGTCATTCTAGGTAGGTGGTAAAAATAAGTTGCCTATTGCTTATTATGATTTAATATTCTGTAACTGTTTCCTTTCAAATACGCTGGTGTAAGACTTGTTAGTCCAGTGGTTTTCAACCTGGAGTCTGAGGACACCAGTGCTGGTTTTGTATTCAACCTAGCAGTTAATTATATTCACCTGGTGTCCAAAGACATCAGTACCAGGTTATTAGGCTAGAATTAAACTGCAGTACTCAGGGTACAGAGACCTGACTTGGACAGCAACCTTATGTCCAAGTAGTCTCTCATATTTCTATGTAATAGCACCTCAAGTTACGACATTCCTACCTAAGCCAATACCGAATTGGCCATATTGTGAACTTAATGTGGCTATCATGTTAATGCATCCTTTGTTTCTTTCCGGTCAGGTGGGTTTTGGTTGGGTGTGGACCAGGAAGGTGTGGCGGGCTCCCTGTCTTGGGTGGGTGTATTTTATGGCGTGCTGGCCAGTGCCTGCGTCTCCCTCAATGCCATTTTCACAAAGCGAGCCATGCCTGCCGTGGACGGAAACATCTGGAAGCTCTCCTTCTACAACAACATAAACGCCTGCATCCTCTTTGTCCCTCTCATCCTCATCTTCGGTGAGGTCGGCCACCTGGCCAAGTTCAGCCGCCTGGGTGACCCCAAGTTCTGGGGCATGATGACGCTGGGTGGAGTGTTCGGTTTCGCCATTGGCTACGTGACAGGCCTCCAGATAAAGTTCACAAGTCCGCTGACGCACAACGTTTCAGGTACAGCCAAGGCCTGTGCTCAGACCGTCATCGCTGTGGTTTATAACCACTCCAGTAAAAGCTTCCTCTGGTGGACCAGTAACCTGTTGGTCCTTGGAGGGTCTTCTGCTTACACCTGGGTCAAGGGCATGGAGATGAAGAAGGTCCAGGTTCCCCAGGAAGAGTCCAAACAGAGACTGCTGGATGAGAAAAGTGATGAGAAGGTGTAGGGGGGGGACTGAGAACATTTTGTCAGTACCGTGGTGACAGGAGAGGACACGGGTTTTTTCTGTGTCGAGGTTATTCGGAATGGCTGGGCCAGGCCTGTCTGTCTGAATTACTGTTGCCATGGCCAGATTGCACAAACAGCGGTTTAAGAAGGCCATGGTGTTCTTTTTAGTGAAGGGCCCTTTTTTGTTTTATAGCTCTATTATTTGTTTTGGGATCAAGATTAGTGGCCTTTGTGTCCTTAGATTGGTGAATTGTGTCCTTAGATTGGTGTTCCATCTCGTTTGACCTATTAAAGTTATTCCGTGGGCATACGGATGACCTTAATCAATACCCTCTGCATTCTGACAGTATTCAAACCTGCGCTTGTTCATTATTTACAAGCCATTTCTGTAGGATACTGTCCAAATAAAATGACACCTCTATGCCATTAATCAACATGGTGTCCAGAATGTGATGCATGAGTCGAGGTGGATGCCTGTTTTATGACTGGTTATTGGGTGTATCGTTTCATATGAGAGGTGGGAACGGACTCTGCAGCAGAAACACGGCAGCAGCTCGTCTTTGTTAATTATTGATGAAGTCCGTAGCTTTAAGGTGCCGTTGACGTCACTCAATGTCGTGGCTGTGGCACTGATGGAGACATCCAGCAATGGTTGATTCCTTTAAGCTTTAGTAAGGGAGCCTCAAATTGAGTAATTGAATACCATTGTCGATGTAATGGTCTGAACTGTTTACTGGACTGACGTTATTTGTATTTGGACTGTTTTAAGTGTGTTTTGTTTTTTTTGTCTTCAGAGAAACTGAGCTCGAAAGAAATGTTGTGAGTTCATTCATTATCATGAATGAAGTTGAGTAGCCAGTGGAATGTCATTATTTTATAATTCCATTCTGTCAGTGCTGGACTGATACATTGCACTCTAAAATAGCTTTCTTAAAGTCCTAACTTTGCTTAATCTCTATTGTAATTTCACACCAATGAGAATAAGGAACTAGGACAAAAGAAAATGGAATTTCCATGCAGATCCTAGGCTGTTTGGTTTGAGAGACCCTGTGAAGTGTATGGCTCCTAAAAGATCCTCATCTCTGGGGTCCAAATTCAAAAGTGTCAAGATGAGGTGTGAATATTATGAAAATATTAAAATCCACACAAAATAATGGAAATGTTTTTGCAACTGTCATATGCATTGGATTTCTGGACTTGACACACAATTATCTTATGTTTCTGTCATACAGAGACAAGGGATTGTGTCATTCAGGTCCCAAGTCCCAAAGTTGATAGATTTATTCATTCTCTACCCATTTTCTGAAAGTTACTACCAAGGGTATTATCATCAACACATGATAATAGAGTTCCGGTTTGAGATTGGGTTTTCATTTGAAGTTTTGCTTTTGTGTCACTTCTATAAAAAGGATGTTTTAAAAAAATATATTTTGCTCAGGATATGTTTTGGAAGATACAATATATAGGAATTCCAAAACAGTGGTTGGCCTATATAGCCTGGTGTATAATCTCCATTTGGGGTTTTTACGAGAAAAAATAGTGATTTATTTGGACTTACTGAATGTGATATTTATATGGGTACATTTACAAAAATAAATTGACATTCCATTAAATTGACATTTCTTTTTTGTGAATTCTGATTTTTGCCAGACCATGCAAGCAGGGCAAACTGAGAAGAGGGACTGACCTGCAATTGTTAAAAAGCACCAGTGTTAAAGCCTCTGCACTCAAAGTAAATTATGCGTTAGAATTTGTTCAGGACAGACAAAGCGGTATACAACCTTCAGTAGCTAAGTTATAATAAGCCTAAAATGTAATTGTTTACAGTTATGTTCCGACTATTTCTGGTGGACTTTACGCATCCGTGGATGCTTTTTGGGGTAGTAAATATACAGTAGCTCACCATCCCGTGCACAGTAAAAGAGTTGGGGTTTTCACGATTCTGTCATCTTTTCACTTGGATAAGTCAGTTATTGTCATCTTTATTGACAGTTATTGTATCAATGTCATTCACGAACGAAAGCAAAATGTTTGTTTTGCCATGAAATTAGCTGCTGCCTCCCTGCGCCATGGGTTCATATTTAGCCACAGCTGTCTCAACCAAATGCTACAAATTAAAAAACATAATTAAATATTACGTATTTGGTGTAATATAATATAGGTTCAAATGAAAAAAGTAAATTATATTTCTGTTCTGCAGATGTCACTACTGTGCAACGTGATTACAAGTTTTACGCAATGAACAACTTCGGATGATCATTCAAGCTTCTAGGAAATCTTGGTAATCCATCGACATGTCTGCCCGGGAATTTTTGTTATTGACGACATTCGGAAGCCCCGCTTCACAGCAGGGCATCAAAAAAATTAGTTAATACTCATATTGTTCCTCTCCACGGAAATCTTTAGTAAAAGGCGAAAGATTTATACGATCTGAAGAGAAACCAGAGTTTACTGACGTTTGTCGAGGAAAGTCAGGGCGGCATTCACGGACATGACATTCCCTATTTCGGTGACATTAATCTGGGCTACGAGAAACATTTAGCTAATCGTATTGTTGAACGTATACAGTCATACTCATATATTGCAGAATATTATGATGGTATAAATATGGTCTTACTTTTTAATATATCCGGAAAACTACATTTCACGCGAGGTGCACGGTGGGTAATTTGTTACGCGTTTATTCTTTGGCGAATCTTGTCGACAGATGGCACACTAGTGTTCATGTCGCTAGCTTCTGAAATAAGAAAAAGGAAGCAAAAAAGCTAATATCTTGCCTCAAGAGAAGTTATAACAGCCAGTATTGATCACAGCCCTGGATAAACTGGTTCAGAGAAGCTCAGGACTAGCTACCTAAAAAACTATTCAAGTAGCGGACGCTCTGTTGCTGTTTTTTACTTAAATTATGTTTATTTCAAAGTTGTAATGCTTTATTTAACTCAGTTGTAGTCGAGTGAGAAATGAAACAGACGAAATTAGGTTGTCCATCAGCGGTTAATGTCAGTTAACCCTAAAT
>JACXGJ010005224.1:0-40215 GCA_016801105.1 Esox niger
TGAACGCAAGCATCACAGCAGCGCACTGCAAACCCGGTCCTGGTCGGACCCGTCCCAAGGCCAGTACATGATTAGACACAGTCTGAGAAGTGCAAAGCTCCGCACGAGGGATCACTGACCAGGGGGTGTATTCATTTAACAAACAGTTCCACCCCATAGTCAAATAGGACACAACGGGGAGTGACAGAGAGGGTGCATCAGTAAGCCATTTGAACCACTGCAGACTGTGTTAGCAAGGCCCACGTGCCACCATCCATGTCTAATTTGAAACACCTGCCTACATGGTGTTTAAGAGACAACATGTTTCACAGATGCCACCAACAAGACACGAAAAGTGATATTTTTCTAAAACACACAAGCTCTTTTTGGAATAAGTGGAAACAAATGAGCTGAAACCAACCTAGATGATGGAGTAGAAAGAAGCCAAATCAACAGCTGTCTGAGACATCACCTCCTCCCTGCAACAGAGAGAAGGAGCGAGTTAGACAGAGACACACTGATTTTTATTATTTCTTCATATTTACTAAGACATCTTTGTCACTAAGAAACCCCCACAAACTACCCCGATCACAGGTGGAAACAGAGCTGCAGTTCCACACCTCCTGCAAAATGAGCCACATGTTTTCCACAGCACTATACAACATCATCATCAACATCTTTTCACACAAATTTGCCCTGGTGGATGTAGAACAGGTACTGCTCAGAAAGACAGTGAACATACCACAGCTTGAATCAGACACCTGATAGAAGACAAACACAAGACAACACGACTGTGACTCCACAGCACAATTGATTACATACAACACAAGAGAACTGACTGAGCTCACAGCAGAGGTGAGAGAGATAAAAACGAGACATGGAAAACTGTGACCAGAGGTGACCATACTCAAACAACAACTACAAGACAGACAGAGGTAATGATGTGTCTTAAAGATCCAGCTGGACAACCATATTCACACCAATACTACTCAGGTCCCAGTTTACACCAGCACCAAAATCTACCAGCCCCCACTCTACTCCCTCCAGCCCTGAGGACAGACTGGTTGACATCTTCTTGCTGATGGATTCTAATGGAAAATGTATTCAAGAAAAACTTCCCTCATCAAAAAACATAAGGATGTGGTGCCCCACAACTCAATATGCAATGGAGCTCCTTCGTGGGCCCAGCTGAGATCACCACTTTATTATACACACTGGGTCCCAAAAATAGTGAGAACAGACCATCCAGTGCTTGAACAGCCAGCCTCTCCAGTCTCCTCCCTGATACCGACACCTGGCTCACCATCCTACCCTAAACCTGGACTGCCTCTATGAACCCGAACATAGAGGTAGTCCCGACCTTCACCAAGACATTGAAAGATGTGGCCCTAGGACGTCAGTCCACTTCATCACACAGAACCAGCAGAACAACACCACACCACCAAGACAAACCCCACACTCCTGCCGACCAACACCCAGACCCCCACCTGCCCAGAAAAGAGTACAGCCAACCACACAAACTCCCATGCCCAACCCAATCATAACTCCCTACTACAGACGAGCTTTACCCGGCGATGTCCTCCTTACACACATTTACCCATAAAACAGGAGCCTCACACAGACAGAGCTGTGTGAGCAGAACGACAGATTCAACCCCTGTGCAGACAAACATCCACTCAAATACACCGATTTCAACCAATACATCCCATTTAATGGGCTAATTCAGCTACATGGCCAAAACATTTGAATGTATGTCTTACCTTGAATGCAGTGAATGTCATCCTGAAGTCTGGATCCTCAATCATTCCATTGTTTTGATATGGAAGTACATCGTTTGCATCGACCAGCTAGCTTCTTTTCTGGCCAGCTTTCCCAGCTAACAGTCGATGTCCAGAACCTCATTAGAGTCCCCTATTTTAGGGGAGAACGTTGTTTACATCCATCAGCTAGTAAGCTTTTTCGGTCCTTTTTTGGTCAGCATTGCAGTCCTAAATAATGGCATAGATACCTTTGACACATGCATAACAATTGATAGTGTAAGCACTGTTCTATTTTATCTTTGGCAAACACATAAAAAGAGCGTACATGTATTTATATGTGGCTCGTATTTCAGTGCTGATTCTCGGTCAATAAACGTATTTAACACGTTACTTTCTGTAATTAACTTTGTTTTTTTTAAACCCAAAGACCCCAACGGCGTTCTGTAGCTATAAAGTTGGTTTTTCACTGGTTGGTGTTTTTCCTTGTTTGTTTGGTGTTTTTCCCTGTTTGTTTGGCTCGCATTTGGCTATTTCCAGCTCTCCTTTGGGATTCTAGAGGCAGATCGCATACCAGGTCATCGCCCTCTACTGTCCCTTCGTAATATTGTCTCTTCCAAATATTAAGTTAGGTAAGCCCCATAAGATTTTATAAAATATATGACAGCCTATTGATTTATAAGCACAAACTGTGTGTTGTTGTTAGTATTTTTACCTTGGTTTTGGTGAATACATTATAAAACCCATTATTAAATGGATTCCAACTCCATACCAGGTACCAATGCCTATTTTAATATACATATATTTGGTTACCGTCACTTTAAGACCGGTGGTGATTGAACTTAACAGAGGTGTGTTCTGTAAACACTTATTTGCCTGGGGTTTTGGATGGGGGAGCAACCCAGTGGCTGTTTATCTATTCCAAGTAGGTTAAGAACGTACTTGTGTCCTTCAGAAGAACGCTCTTGCCAAGCTTCCTTGAGAGAATGGTCTGGCGAGAACGCGAGGACAGAGAACGCACCTACCTAGATTTAGATGCATGACTATTGCACAATACCGTAGGCTTTTACTGCTCTTCTGACATCTTAAAATGAATTGTGGGATATCAGATGCCTTCTCGCTGAACAATTCACCAACCCATGCATCTTCGATGAAAGAGGCGGATCAAGTACACATCCGAGCAATTTATGCGTTCTTGTTAACCTGCGTTCTTTGGATTGGAACCGTACTTGGGCCATGAAAGATGACGAGTTCATAAGAACACAAGTACGGACAAAAACGGGGATTTATAAACGGCAAGTTTTTTTACCATAGTTGCTTGTATATGTAGGGATTACTTTGTAGATTTTTTTAACGAACTATGTTAACTGTAAAGCAAACGAAAAAAACTATTTATTTTATTCGAACCTAGGTGGATTCCCTACGGAATGACAAAGTCAATATTCAATAAATAAATATGGCTATGAAATAAATCCTGAAATAAAGAAATGAGGCAATAAATATATAAATATAAATTAGTCAATATATATAAAAAAAATTGTTATTATTTCAAAAACAGATTTTTTAAAGGGATACTCTTTTTTCAGTGGACTTTTGTTTAATAATTTCACATTTATTTCGAGGTACTTTTTTTCATAATGCCATATTTATTTCAAGTGACATGTATATCAAAATGACTCCATCTGGTATATTCAAATGAATGGGGAGTGGTTAACTCACAGTTTCAGACCAAAGCAACTGCAGCACGGAATCACATCATTTTAATATACGACAAAGGAGCTATCATTTCTGGCGGATGGAAAGATCAGTATGCTACAAAAGAAAACATTATCGTTGCTAATTTATCCGATGCGTGCAATGTTTGATTCCCAACAAAGCTTCTAAGTATGTTTGAGAGGCTACCAACCGCCTCTACGGGACTGAGACGCGGTATGGAATCATCCAGGACATCCTGGCTTGCACATCCATTTGATTTAGGTTAGAGCTTTAGGTGAAGTTACTTTGTAAAGTGAACATTACTTTTGTATTGTATGTATGATAGCTATCTAGATGTTTGTTGTATGTAAACCAAATGAACATGACTACACTCGTGACCACAGTGACGGAAAAATGTGAGATACAGTAGCTAATCCTAACGTCTAATCTACTTGTGTGTGTTGTTAGCCATTGTTTTTCCTAAATAACAGTACAGTA
This sequence comes from Esox niger, assembly GCA_016801105.1. Classification (NCBI taxonomy): domain Eukaryota; kingdom Metazoa; phylum Chordata; class Actinopteri; order Esociformes; family Esocidae; genus Esox; species Esox niger. The sequence goes on from JACXGJ010005224.1 coordinate 3,930, forward strand.
ACTTCATTTTTACAGATTACTCGGTTCCTTATGTTAACCATTAGGATATAGCTGGACCAGGATAAGTGAAAAGATCCGGTGCCCACTAACTTGATCATCCTGGGCTCCAGACACAGTTCGAGGTGTGACAGGCAATAGCGTCTTGCAGTGCAGGTAGTGATTACATGAATTATAGTGAGTATGATAAGCATGGCATACAGAACTTCTGTATATAGAAGTTCATAGTCTCCCATTGCTGGCTTGCGTCTCAACAGGGTAGGTCCGTATTTGGGAGACTAGACATTGCAAGTGTCCTGAACTTTGTGCTGTCTTTTGGATGGGACAGCTGACTGTAGTCCGGACTGGTCACTACAGATCCCATGGCACTGATGGTAGGAGTATGGGTTCTAAACCATGTCATGGCAAAATATAAAATATGGGCCTCATAACAAACATTGGTACCTAATTATCCCCAGCCTCCAATTGGCTAATTCATCCCCTCACCACATACTGCATCTATTCCCCCGGCTCATTGTTCTATAGGCAAATGTGTTTACCAGTCAACTGGTAAAATAACAGGTTTAATAACAATAATAACTATATTGGCTAATGAAAAACCCTATTCATGTGTATTAATTAGTCTGTATGTCTTTACTGTACCTGTCCCTCCCATCAGTGACCATAACGGTCTGTTTATTCAGAGCTCGTATGCTATATACTACCACAGGTACTGGGTCTAAAAGGACTTCATATCTGGGGTGGTGGAATCTATGGATGCATCTTCTTCTGAACTAAGATCTCTGCTCACATCATCCAGTCTTGAAGGGGAACTGAGCGTTGGGCTGGTAACTGAGATGTCGATGTTTCAAATTCCCCATATGTAAGTTCTTAGTTTACACTTGAGCAAAGCCTAACCTTTATTGCTCCTGTGGGTCTCTCTGTCTCAGAGCACTGGCTAACTCACCAAAATGCACATTTGTGAAGGGAGAGGTGATTGGAAGATGTGTGACAGCTGCTGTAGCTACTTGTGGAGTATTTTGGTGAACTACTGAACCTGGAGCTACTCAATTTACAATTTAAAGACTTGACATTTTTAACTCTTCATTTGTGATTGATTTCTTTCTTTGGCAAAGTTAATTAATTAGATCAGTTGTGTAAGCAGTTTTACGATCTTAATATCATCACTAATGTAAATAACACATTCCATACTAAGTACTAGTGTTGTCTCAATGTTATTAGTGGAATACAGACTGTAAGTTGGGTGGGTTATAAGTTGTTCCACTCACCCACTGGTGTTCTGTTCCTCAGAATTTTTTCTAGAACCTTTTTGAATTGGTAGTTGACACAAAATGCATATACACAAAAGTAATTGGTGCACAGTGACTATGAAAAAACACTGGTGGGAATGAGACCTAGGAAAAAACTTTGAGGGGTCCTCTTTGGTTGTGTGTACTGTGTTATTTATAAGAAAACATGCTTGCCAAAATGCTTGCATCTACTGATTACTCGCTGGTCACTAAATACAGATGGCTTGAGTCTTTAGGCAGAATCCAGATCAGCTGCACAACCAGTTGGACAAAGAAATGGGTGACCAGGTGGCCACTTGTCCCACAGCACAAACTATTGAAGCATAAAAATGCAGGACTGGGCCAGGGGGTGGGGGGGGATTAGATCAGAGGCACCAGTACTACATATCATGCTTGTAGTGTGTGCATGTCATGGTTGTGTATTGGTGATATGGACACAAGAGCTTTAAGCTCTCCACCCAATCAGCCCTGCTGATGCGGACAGCAGCATTCTCGCCCCTTCCTTTCCTGTAGTTTACAATCAGCACCTTCATCTCGCTTACAGTGGAGAGCACGTTGTCCTGGGTACCACAAGCTAAGTCTCAACTCTTCTCTACAGGCGGTTAAACATCATTAGATATCAAGCTTGCCCCCATTGTCTTCAGAAAACTTGATAAGGTAGTTAGTGATCATTGACTACAGGGGCAATCGTGGTATGCCACAATCGAAGATTTAGAGCGGAAAAAAATGTCACTGGTCAATGACAGACTCATGTAAATATGTTCATCTTCCATCATTTGTTAGTTCAGCATCAGACCGACACCAAATATTCAAAATGCATCAGATCGACTAAATCTTGGCTTTGACTTCAAAGCCTTTTTCAAATTTGAGTCTTCAAAGCGTTGGAGCTCCTTTAACCTTTTACTGAATATTCCATCACATTGTTCACCTTCAAATGGCCAATTAAGTAGGTTTACATTTACTTGGCCTCTAAATATTGGAGAATAAAATGCTTTTTCTCTTAAGTTATAATCTCATCTATGTATCATTAGGCACAATTCTTTTTAATTATTATTTTTGTCTCAAATAGTGGTCTACAATTCATGACAACAATTTGGTATTTTTTGTACAATTTCAACTTTAATTGATGAACTCTGGCCTTCAAAGAAAAGGCCACATTTGGCAACAATGCAAAAAGAAAAAAAGTTACCTACAAAAATAAACCTGCATCATCAACAATATAAATAGATAATAACATTTTCTTCATAATAACATGTTGGTTTCAACCGGTTTCCTCCTGAACCTACAGATGCTTTGTAATCCATATCCGAAGACTGACCCATTACTAAAATGGTGTCAGCAGAACCCAGAACAATTCAAGGTAGACAGCTTACACTCCAGCCACAGTAGGGCAGCATAGGAGACCAGTACAGTACAGATGTGAACAGCATAGCTAGAGACAGGAGGGACAACTATTTGGCACACACCACTTAGTGATCTAGATGATGTTCCAGCAGTACTGGCCAATATGGTTCCACAACAGCAACAGAGGAGGCATATATGCATTAGCGTACACAATGCATGCTTTATAGATATTCACTGTATATGGGTGACTTTAGCGGTCATATTCCTACTAGCCAGAAATAAACCAACCAGACAGCGCTGCCAAAAACATGCCACAGCTTAAGATAAACCAACTTTCACAGTCTAACAATCACCATACAGAAGCTTGTAGCCGTAGACTTTTCCCAAACTCTACTTTCAGCAAAGTCAAACATGCTTTGTTTGAAGCTTAATTATGAAACACATGTAGAACTGTAATTTGTAAGGCAGGCATCTGGTTAATGGAAAAGACAAATCCCTGAATTAAAAGGTTAAGTGCCCAAAGGCTTCAGTAGATATTTAAAATCAAAGCTCTGTAGATATTCACAGTGACCATATCCACACAGTGTCCTGGCAGTGCAGATCAAGGATCAGTCCAAATGAACATGTTCATGATGAGGCAGAACGGATCCTAGATCAGCCCTCGGAAAAAGTTAGAGGATACAGGCCCTGTTCAGATTCAAAGGCCCAGTCCTGAGCTGTGCTGACCTCAGGCTAACACAGAGCCCCTGGTGTCGGTCAATAGAACACCGCTTTACCACATCATTTAGCAGGCCATGCAACAAAAAAATATGGCTTTAGGATAAAATGTAATAGATTATTTTGGCATATTTAATTATATTATCCCAGTGTTTAAATGTAAATTAAGTTCTGGGTAAGCAACCCCTTATAAATTCCATCTATAATTTTTCCTCAGTTTTTATGAAGCCTCTAGTAGCTTGCACCAGGCAAAACCTAAAATAAATCTACACATTTTATAATATCTTTGGTTATTGAACAGGAAAACAGAAAGCAAAAGTATATCATTGCAGACAGGCTTTCGGTCAACAGTCATTACAAAGAGAATAGCAGAGAACGCAGACACAGCATTTATCCACAAGGTGGAGCTGTATAACCACCCCACTAGTTTTCTACAACTATGCAGTACCATCAGAGGAAAACACGTCATACAGTACTTGCAAATAAACAAGGCAACAAAACTCATCCATTTCCTGTGTTTGTGCACAGTGTTCTGAAACTGCTGAGGGATTATGGCCCAAAAAGTAGTCACTAGATCATGTCTACGCGGTTGATTGTCTGCCACAGTGTGGTCCGTCCCAAGAACAGGACCCTAGTCTACCCTCTTAAGGAGTCTAGGTGACGGAACCCATGGTCGTCTGACATCACCTTTACAGTAACAGACTCACCCTATTTGGACAGCTAGCATAGCCATGTGTCGTTGGCAGAGAGCATGAGGCATGTCAGCTCTGCTTCAGGGTTCACATGGAGTTCACACAGACTCGGTGCAAAGCAAGGCTGATTCAAAGCAATCGGAGCAGCAGCCCTACAGCAGATAAGGACTAACGTAGCCAAGTTAACTGGATAGCATTCGACAAGGAATTGTATAACCGTTGTCCTACGCTACAGATGCTAAGAGTGGCCACGTTTAAACTGGGCACTGAACTAGACTTTGTTTTGGAAAGTGTCTCTGTCAACATAGAACCGCAAAAAAAACTAAGTTAATTACAGCCGTTTCCTCACACTTTTCAACACTCTGACATTTCTTTTCTACTTCCTCAGAAACCATTAGTCAACTTCCTGAAATCATCAAGTTCTCACAGCCTTAACCCCTCATTGGACACGACTGGTCTGTCGAGCGGTCCGAGGTGAGCTCTCAGCTCAAACGCCACTCGCCGTCAGTGTGGTTCCAAGCTGAGCCACCATACGCCCTAAACGCTAACAGCTGGTGACCCCACACAAACTGCCACCAAATATGTTTCTCTTTTCAAAACCATCACAACCTTCAGTTGAAGAACACCACTCAAATCCTGTGGTCTGCATCTCAGAGTGCAGCTTCTGTTACATTTAGTCCAGCTCAATGCTTCGAATGCGTCTTCACAATATGCCAGACCTGCCGTTCTGTTGCCATTCAGCCATCAGTGCGTTATGTCCAGCGAGTCTGTACAACCACTCCGACGCCGCACAGTAAGAACAGCAAAGATTATAGCGGTTTAAAGCTTCGCTCACATAAATTAGAAAGAATAGGCAAGATATGTACAAACCATTGCATCCACCAAATTAAATAAAAAGTCATCAAATAAATTGATTCATATATGTTTTGGGTCTGAATCATTCACATGTTCAAAATAGTCATTGTAAAAGAATAAAACCCCACTACAGAATGTGCTGTTACTACAGAGGGAGGGGGGGGGGGACAGTGAACAGGACTGGACAGGCCTTCTCAGTACAAACATTGAGCTCCTCAATGTAGTGAAGTCCAGGCAAAGTGAACCGCAGCACCCTAGTGTCCACCCAGGGTATTACACACAAGGTCCAGTTCCACAGGTTCAATGTGCAGTTTCTCCCAGCTGTCCAACGGTCTGTCTGGACAGACCAGTGTGCCTCAGACTGTCTTCTGAGCCTCCCAGGTCCCACTCTCCCTCTCCTCCATTGGTGTTGGGGTGTTACCCTGGACCTCCGGCTTCCCTCATGGCCTCCTGAAGTTTCACTCTGTAGTTGTCGTAGCGACGCCTCACGGAACACACCCGCTCCATCTCCTCTTTCTCCAGCATCCTCAGGAAGTTGGTCAACTCTGTGATGGAGAAAGCCTCCCACTGGAAGGGGAAAGAACAATTACATTGTTTAAGTCTCTGTTCTGTCAGCTTTGAGAGAGTGTCTGTCTGGTCTCAGTTCTGAGTGCATGTGTCCTAGCTTTACTGTCCATATGTCACGCAAAAATCCGTGAGGTACTAGAAACTAGGAAAATATGACCTTGCGGGGACATTTTGCCAGTTCCCATGAGGATTTTTTTTTTCAGTCTGTACAACAAAACTAACAACTGGGGTTAGAATTAGGTTTCCCTTTTTGGGATATGGTTAGGGAAAACACGATTATAAATAACAATGTCCCCACTAGGACAGTATAATGGCAATGCGACATACCATGACCTCTCCAGCCTGCTGTTCCCTCAGGACGAAACCCAGCGAGTCCGTGTTGGGACCCGCTAGCAGACGCAGGAACAATGGATGCTCTCCCTCCGACAGCTTACACATGTACACTAGAGAAGACAAACACAACATCAAACACTGGTAGGAGTCAGATGTGAGGCCTGTTATGAAAGGGTGGTGGGCGTGTGTGTGGGAGGGGCACGCACTGTAAAACACTAAAAAGAGCTTGTGAATCTGGAGGAGGGCTACGTCACTCAATGCCACAGACCAGCATGAGAGGTCAGCAACGGGTTATGATGTCGCCGTGGTAACGGTGACATCAGGGCCATGGGAAAGAGATCCGTCAGAACCGATAGTAAGCACAAGCTTGGGGTCAGGTTTGTGATACTCAAATTGTCACTTCCATGCCACTTTGTCAGTCCGGGGACAAACCGGCCGAGGGGTGTCCAGGTTAAACATTAATCATGGCCTGCTGGCCCGGGGCCAGTAAGAACGAACGTCAGTAGACAAAGACATACGGGCCAGTGCTCAATTTACCAATTTATATTCTGACATAGCTTGTCGACAGAAAGTCGTACACCCTGGACAGGCTGCCAGTCCATCACAGGGCCACATTTAGACAAACAACCAGTCACACTCACATCCACACCTAAGGACAATGTAAGGTCACCAATTAACCTAGTCTGCATGATCTTTGGACGGTGGAAGGAAGCCAGAGCACCTGGAGAGCATGCAAACCCCACACAGAAAGGCCGGGGCAACCGGGGATTTGAACCCACGACCCTCTTGCTGTGAGGCGACAGTGCTAACCACTGCACCACCGTGCCGCTCTAACCATAAATAGAGCAATTCAATAATTTTATAATCAAGCTTTTATGTTACATCAAATGCAAGCATCTTCATGAAGTTGCTAATATTATTTATAGCAATATTTTGATAACTTTCTAAAAAACTAATGAATTACGTTGTATCATATTTATGTAAACAGCAATTGCTTGCATCAGCTCATCTCACATCACAAGCAAAACTATGGTATAAACCAATACTCTGATGATTTGGTATTTACATACAATACATTTGCATAGTTTTTTTTAATTCTGTCCCAGCCAGTTAAAATTCAGTCTGGGCCAGTAGATTTCAGACAAACAGGCTCCTTAGGGCCAGAGACAAAAACTTTAACCCTGGGTGTCGGCACGTCTCTGTGGGTATTTATAGGCGTTTTCATTTAAACCACAGAGCTACCCTACAGACCCTGTCTAGACAGACCTTATTAAGCTCTACCCCCCCCTAATCAAGTTAATGAGGGACCCCCCCATGCACACCGCAACGTTAGCGTCTGAATGGGTAGGTCGCACCGTGGGTGTCTTGGTCCTTATATTATACCGACGAGCTGTCCGATACCACAACCGTATGAGATGTTCAGAGAAGACAGTGACAGACCGCCTAAACCTAACCCCCGCCCCAACCCGGCCCCTAGGCACTAATGTGGTGCTTGTGGTGAAGGGGAAGGGTCTGTGTTTTCTGCCCGGGTGGAGGCAAACTGAGGGAGCGGGTTCAGGATCAAGTCCCATACAGTCCTCTACCTTCGACACTGACAGTACTCTGAACCTTTAGCAGCAGCCGTATTGCAGGATTCAGAACAGCTGCTACTGGATAAGCTGTATATACACAGTGTGCACGCACGAACGCACGCACGATCACCACCCCCAACTGGGTATTCCCGACATGGGGGTGAAACGCGATGTGTGTGTGTGGGACAACCCTGTGGCATTCAGCAACTTCAGGGCAAAGCATCCAGAAATAAGCACCCTGATCAAATATACACAGAGTTGTGAGTACACCCAACACACATGTTCAGACCCCAGGCTGAACCAGGCAACTCTGTCTTCCATCTAGCAGAGGGTCTGGCATCCACTGCATGACAGGACAATCACATCATCTCCACGAGCCAGCCAGAAAAAAAACACAGCCAGTAGAACATAGTACTCGCAATGTGGGGTCATTTCTCAAGACCACACACAGAAAACATTATAGTTATGTTATTATATTACAGTAACCAAAAAAATTAAAAGGCCAAAAATAAAGTTTTGATAAATGACAGCTGCATAATAAATAATAGCATTTTTATATTTCTAAGCACATTGAAACAATGAGAAAAACTGAACAGATTCTAGCCTTCCAAAGGAAAGGCATTAAGCTGAATGTCAAATAGTAATATTCTACTTTACTTAAACCACATATTAGCCTTTCATACATAGGTGGCAATGTTTGGCACCAAAACAACCCTTGCTTGTTGTGAACATTACCATATTGCTATGAAATGAATGCATTTCTCGATTCAATAACAAGGCGATGAGCTAGATTAGGGAACTTTCCATGACCGTTTAATTTGTGACTGCCAAGATATTTTGGATTAGATAATATCGTAATATAAAATCAGGGGTTCTAACCTAGTAGAGGAACACTACATAAACAATTATCAGTGCATTTAATCCCTGTGAATGGATCAGCTGAGATGGATGTGTAGGAAACATGGTTTTCCTATAACCTACTTACAACTATAAGAAAAGGGTATGGAACAATGGGGGGAAAAAAGTCCTGTTGAAAAGGTGGTTTCAAAAGTAACAAACAGATGTATGAATAGGCAGTTGATTGTATGCTACACACTTACCTTGGTCTTCCCTGTGGCAGCGTTTGTACAGGGCGAATTTAGCGGGGTTGTCAGCTACAGTGAACTTACACAACAGGGCCTGGATCACCTGATAAAACATAGAAATGTTAATGATTAACTAGATCATTCTGTTATGGTGTGTCAGCAACAAGATGACCTGAACTCAAAGCTTAATGGAATCCTCAGGCTGAACCACACTTCAGTCATAAATGATACCTGAACAAAACAGGGGGCACTAACTTGGGGCTGTCTGACTTGGATTTTGTTCAACTGGGACACTGCATGTTGTTCAGGTCAGGACACTATAAGAAGTTAAAACAGACACTGATAATGGTCTCAACTCAACATACATTAAATGTATGAAGGTAAAATGATAGAATATATTAGTAAGCTGTCTTCAGTTAGGGAACAAACTGGTACAGTCACACTATTTAAACAGCAGTGTTTTTATTCCGTCAATTCTTTTGGAAACAAAACATGTTGCTACTAAAAGGCAGGTTTCTATTCAGGGAAGTCCCCACACGTTATTTTTGCTCCCATGAAAGAAATGTTTTACCAAAGACGGGGCAAAACAAAAACGAGTTGTTCGAACAATGCTGGTTATGACATCTCACTGACATTCATCCAAGGACACGTCAATTATTATCTCATGAATATGCCCTGCTAGTAGAAAGCTTGTAGGTGAACCCGAAATGTATGAAAATAGTTGTCTGACCCGGCATGATGAGTGTCAACTAACTGGTCCTCTTTTGGCATTACCAAATTGGAATGAGCCTTTATGAACATCAACATGCTCAACAGGTTTAGGCAAGGTATTGCCCATTGTTAGAATACCAAGGCAAACTGCTGCAGTCAAAAACACAGTGGAACAAAGCCCAGAGCGGTTTCAGCTGGTCACAAAACTAACATTTCATACAAAAGTATCGGGGCAGAATGAGCTGAAACAAGCCCTAAATGACCGCCATTTCCCTGAATGCTGAAAGCAGAAGTGCGACCCACCTGTTGTACTGTGTTGATGGAGCTGATATGAAGAGTGTTAACGGACCCCAGGGGGAGATGGAAGGCCTCCTTTCCTCCCCCGCCACCTCCTCGACCACCTTGTACGGTGATGGGTCTCCTCAGCTCCAACTGGACCTTGATGAAGCCTGTATACACGCCATTGGGGTTCTACAGAGAGAGATGGAGGGGCCGTTAGGAGACCACAGGACAGACGCAGCTCTGTGTCCCGTCTGAGGGATGAGACGACCACGAATGGGGGGGATTCACCAGATGGATCTCAGATTGGCGGGATCATTTCTAAGCTCATTACTCACCCAGGGAACACCCGGGGGACAGCACTGTCTGTGTGTGAGGCGCAATGTGGGTCAAGAGAGGACTGAAAGTCAAAAGTCAGCCAATTGTCCTGACAAGGACCCATCAGAACCACTTCAGTCAAGTTTCTACAGAGACTGAGTAAGAACGGTGTGGAAGAGATGGACAGATAGGACACATAGGAATGGGCGTGGGCGCAAACAAAATACTTTCCCATGAACACCGATATTTGCGCTGCCAAACTGCATGTTTTAGATGAAAGGCAGGGGGCCAACCTGCACGCTCCTTCTCAGTGACACGGTCGTACGCTAGTTAGCCAAATGACTAACGACTTGAAGAGAATCCCCAGGTCCTGGTGCTGTTTTTCTGGGAAGTATGGTCCTCAGGGCTTGGAGTTCAGCATGCAGTCTATCTGCAGCTATTCCCGTTACTGTCACTCATTTAAAAATGATGCAATCATTTAGCAATGTCATTACGTCATTGCTTTAGAACTGCATTGTATCAACGGCCTTCACTTTGGCTGAACTACAGTAACCAGCGCCAGGGCTAAAGGGTCTGAAACCTTACTAACAGTGGCATATTGTTGTAATTAGTTTAGTATTAAAGGTTTACTCTAATTGCTTTCCCTAAAAAGAAAAAGGCACTGTTTGCTCAGGACAGCTTGTATGTGCTGTGGGAACATATTTTAGTTGGTGAGAGACCTACTTAATGACTGGATTTGGAACATGTCACTCTTGCAAGTTTAATTGTGCAGGAACTACCAAAAATACGCTCAAACACAAATAGCAAAGATGTTTTGCATGTCGTTTTGAGTGGTAGAATGCGACAGAAGTGTTATGTTGAAGTGTCAACTTAACCGGTCCGGTCAGTGACTGGAGAGAAACGCTGGGCTGACACGTTTTCACACACGTCCGATTTCCTTTGAATTCTCCTTTTTTCACCAAGCTGGGAAAGGAGTGTGGTGCCACCATGCCTGCAGTGGAGTCAGGGAGACAGAGCTGGTCCTCTTCTCCACAGGGGAGCAGAGGAGAACAAAAGCCCTTCTGTCTTCCCCTCATCATCAGCAGACACCGAAAATAGGAAAGAGGCAGTGGAAACACGTGGCACAGAAACGTGAGAGTGTGTGTGTGTCATGTCTGTTATGGATTAGGATGGGAGAGATCCCACACAGACACAGAGACACACAGAGACACAGACCGAGACAGAGACACACAGAGACACGCCGAGACAGAGACACACAGACACAGACCGAGACAGAGACACACAGAGACACACAGAGACACGCCGAGACAGACACACAGACACAGACCGAGACAGAGACACACACACACACACACACACACACACACACACACACACACACACACACACACACACACACACACACACACACACACACACACACACACACACACAGACACACACAGACACACACAGACACACACAGACACACACAGACACACACAGACACACACAGACACACACAGACACACCGAGCCAGACCGAGACAGCGACAGACCGAGACAGCGACAGACCGAGACAGCGACAGACCGAGACAGCGACAGACCGAGACAGCGACAGACCGAGACAGCGACAGACCGAGACAGCGACAGACCGAGACAGCAACACACAGAGAGCCACCCCGAGACACCGAGAGAGACACCGAGAGAGACACCGAGAGAGACACCGAGAGAGACACCGAGAGAGACACCGAGAGAGACACCGAGAGAGACACCGAGAGAGACACCGAGAGAGACACCGAGAGAGACACCGAGAGAGACACCGAGAGAGACAGAGAGACACAGAGAGACACAGAGAGAGACCGAGACACAGACGCCTCTTCAGCCTAGCTTGCAATACAGACCCTGATAATAAACTTTGGACATAAACAGTGTACACAGTAGTTCAGGGGTACAGGATCAAAATGGGCTTCTAGGTCATAAAGGGAAGCTGAACTGAGCCTTGTGTCCGGTGGAGGGGTCAGGTTGGGGGTCACTTACCAGAGTCATTTTCAGGTGGTCCTTGGTAGACAAGTTGTAAAGCTCCACTTTTTGTCGAATGTCATCTTTGCTGAAATGAGTCCGCAACTCCCTCTCCTTCTCCACATCCTGGAAGACAGAAACGGGCCATATAATTAGACAGATTTAATAATGCTGGATCAGTGGCTAAAGAAGTGCTGATAAAAAGCGTAGTGTTGCGGTCTGAGTCGGCTACACGCCGTTTTCCTGATCTTAATTAGCAACACTGAAGCCGTTGATTTTGGAAAATCCTCTTGGGCAGGGGTACTCAACTGTTATCTTACGAGGGTGATGTTTTTCTGTTAGACCTCAGCATGGTGTCACAGGTCCCTGAGTAGAGGTGTACGGCTGCAACTAACAAGTATTTCGATACTTTATTAATTTGTCGATGACTACAAAATCAGGGATCGAAATTAATGGCGTCCTGTCATCCAGAGGATGATTAAAAAGTTGAGGACGATTCAACAGACTTGGGGATGACTGCCGGAAGATGTTTAAACACAAAGCCGGAGAAATCATCGTATTTTGAACTATTCACATCCCAACCGCTGAAATGTGTTCATCGGGTTGATGGCGGCGCATCCTGAGAACACCTTTCTCAAATGGGCACTTTTTGTAATGTGAATATGTAGACTAGCTAATAGGAAAAAGTTGGAGGGAAGATGCAATGATAGGATTTTGCATTACTGCCCTTTGGACAGTCCAATAAATGTATTGTAAACCAAATAGGAAAAAAATGCAGGTTTGAATGGTAAGTCGGGAAGTCTTCAACATTATCTGCTGTTTTATGGTCGGATTTTGGTTATGGGAAATTAAAAGCAAGCTATGGCAAACGTCCAGGTTTCAAACAATGCCTGCCTAGGCGTTCTGTATTTAGCCCTATTTATTAATGTAAATGCAGAGTCATTAGAATGTTGGACACATGGAATTCACATTCCAATATTCCTATCTGCAGACAGAGGTTGCAGCTTCCGGGAGTTGCTGTGGCATTTGAATTATCAAGAGAATTTGGTTGTATGATGCACCTGGCCTGAAAGAAATTACTTTTTTTGTGTGTAAATGGCATACAACAAACAACTTTGGTATGTATCTATATGAATAGCCTTAGTCTGAAAATAGCTTGCAAATGTGAACTTCGCTAGCTACACAAAACATACACTAGTGTATGGTAGACACGTTTGAGCCATGATCAGGTAACTATATTTTTTGCCGGCTGATGTTATTGTTAATTACTATAGGATGAAAATGTGGGTGAAGACTGGGGAACACATTCTTTTTTGTATATTGTGGTGTTGTGTTGTTTAACCAGGCAGCTAGTGGTAGAATAGAATATCAAAATATCTATGTTATAGTATGGCATTTAAGTTGAACTTCAATTAAGAAAAAATAAATGTTGGTTCATATTCAAAATGTATTTTATTCCTGCGTATCAAGCTAATTGATAATGACATTCGTCTCTTTTTTAAATCAGCGACGTTCTCTGTATTGATAAGTTGCTGCAGCGCTTATAGGGTTGCAATTAAAATACAGAGGAACTGATTTGGAGGTCCCAAACTAGTCCACATGATTTGGATATCAGGTCCCAATTTGTGTTGGGCAAATATTTTAATGACTTATGAGCAGCGTAGACAACCTCACTGCTATTACTAGCAAAAACTAAAAGCTACGTCTGTCAGAGTCATCAGGCGTCTGACGGACACTAATTGGGTCTGGGTCTCATCCAAGGCTTTGCACCCACGTACGCATCAGTCAATCATGCCAAACCCGGGGAGTCCTCCCTGAGAGAGATGATGTAATCCCAGTATTGGAATGTGCTTACGAGATCCACCGAGATGAGACATGCAGTTAAAGGCTGTGGCCCCTACACGTGGATGGACACGGACACACCAAATATTCTCCAGTGAGTTGAGATTTTATACACAATTTCAAATTGAACATGACTGCAGCTTCATGTCCTTTAACACCCTGGATAACACCCATAGTGGACGCAGGTCATAAAGGCGTGCGTGTGTGTGTGTGTGTGTGGTCAGGGTCTAAGCAGCACTGTGTGTTCTTACATGGGCATAGTGCTGCTCTCTTAGCTACTAAAAACAAATCTACTGCACTCAGTGTCCAGGCAAGACACAGCAGCCCTGGACACCTTATAAGGGCACATTGTGTACAGTGCGCGTGTGGCGAGCACAGCGTATGAGAAGCCGATTTTACACCCACACACAAGTGTTTCTAATGGCCTAGTATTTACCTTTGGAATTCAAAGTTGCCTGCGGTTATCATTCCTGACACGCTACAGGCTCCTCTCTAACCTGTTCACTGCTTTACTGCCACAAGCAACAACAGGCCGGCTCATTCAGCAAACACACCAGAGTTCCTTACGGTGGGTGGTTAGCGATGGATGTGTGTCGTTCTACCACTGACAGCTGGTTTCACTGGCAGGGCCCGGAGCTGGGTCAAGCAGAACTACGATCTGCAGTTGGGGAGAACGGTGCGTCGGGTCAACATAGACCACGGTTTACGACCTCAGGGTCACTGGACGCTGGGTCGGGCCGTACAAGGAGTGACCGGTGAAACTGAGCAGTAACACTACAGGGACAAGGTGAATGGGCCTGTCCGTCTGGCCACACGGGCATTGGTGTGTGGAGGAAATGGCAAGCCAACAATGATAATCCATCTCGGTTACCTTTCAGCCCGTTTATTCACAGACGTTGCGGAGATCTAGGCCTCCCTGCTATGGTCCGCACCCACTGTGGGTAATGGTTATGACAACTTCCTAGTTGATGTGTTCTGTCCAACCCAATACACTGGATGTAATGGGGGAAAGGGTTAAGCAGAGGGCTGTTCAAGTTGACCTCTAAAGGAAGCAGGCCTCTACTGACAATCTACTAAAATAGCATGGTGCTTGACAGCCTCCTCTATTAAAGCTCTGTTGAGAAGGTATTTTGCAGGCTGTTGAGGGTCAAGGCATAGCCTTTGTAAATGTTTAAATCATTTGATTTGAGGATTCAAGTAAAACTTTTAAAGTGTGCGTGCTGCCCATCACGAGACATCATGGGTTAATGCGGAAAACCAATCGAGTTAGCAACTGTGCTAGGCTGACAACAAATCATCCTTTCACACTCTTTCACCAGCTCTATAGGAATACCTCAGTCTCAGAGATCTTCAGAGCTCCTCATAAAAAGGACAGCTCAGCTCCAAGCCAGCTCATTAGTGCTATAAGGAACAAACATCAGTATTACCACAGTTGAGAAGGGCACCAGTGAGGCGGAGCATAACAAGGAAAAGGCAAAACAAACAAACAGGCCGGCTCGTGATGAGGTAATGGTCTGAAAAAGCACAGCTCTTCTATCGCCCTCCCTCAGTCTCTCCCACCCAGTGTTTGTTGCATCTACGGCCGGCTAAATCCAGAAAAGAAAGCGAGCAGAGAAAGACCTCAGAACTCGTCCCTGAGAGTTCAAACTGTCCTCTCCCTTCAGTCACCCATAAACCACCTCACTGACGATAGTGGAGCTTCAAAGTTAATGAATGCCAGTCAGATTAGACTCTGTAAAACTGACAAGCCCTTACTGTCCCCCAGTAAGCAGAAGTGAACAGTTGGGCAGAGTTGCCTGAGGGGATGAGGGATTTGAGGCCAGGGACTTGTTTGCTAGGGTTAGGCCATGTGGCTGAGCACCGTGGGAAAACGCAGTGAAATGTCCGCGATGCCATGCGCTCAGATTGCCTTAACGCTCCGTTGAGAGGTGTGGTGTATCCCGGTTTGGGAAGCAGGCTCCAGGTGTGATGTAATGAGTCTTCAGTGGTACCTCGCAGAGCTGCGTGCGGTCAGACATTTCCAGCGGCACATTTATTAGTCAGTCCGTTAAACCCGTTCCCTGATGGATTAGAGCAAGAGGCGTGCACGGCTGCGCGCATGCACGTGGACACACAGTAATGTCATCTGTTCACAGGCGATGAGGACACAGGCAGCCGTGCCTCGAAGTCAAACTCGCATGTGGATGTGTGACCATAGATACTCATCTAGATGAATGTCAGCAACAGCTGCTTGACCATGTGTTATCAGGGTGATGGAGAGATCCAATTTAGATGAATAAAATAGAACCAAGGTACAGGCAGAAAACTGACAGGCTTAACAAAACACACAGTTTCTCCTAGCTTAGCAGACTTTAAAAACACAAAAATGACCACCGTGAACCCACAACCAGTGAGCCTGAGTGCTACAGCCCCCCATCCCCCCAAGCTTCCCTTCTCTCTGTGGATTTCCTCTACAGCTTAGAGGAAGTCCACAGTAACCACACCTTTCCTCCTCATAACGAACACTGACATTCCTCAACCAGAGAAGGTTCTGTTGACAGAGGCCAAGCACTGAGTAAACCTTGTACAGCACACAACCACTGAGACGCAACCGCTCTACCGCGGCCCGTTCCCTGACGCCACACCACAAACAGAACCATATTCATTTGGACCTGGACGGGTTCCAGCAGCCTTTGACTGTACTTAGTCTGACCCAGTACTGCCAGTAAACACACACACCAGACGACTGGACTCTATTACAGCCAGTGCTGTCCTTGAGTTTGCAGGTGACTCGGCACCAGGGCGCTCAGAGAGACGGAAACCGTTCCGGCCCGGCTCCTGCAGAGTCCGCAGACCCACAACTGAAAATGGCTTCAGCTAGGAGAAGGGAGGAGCCAACCACAACCACTGAGACAGACACTCAAAGCAGTACAAAGGAAAGGGAGGATAAACCCCCAGGCAGAACTGCTGACACTTCCCACAGAGCACTGGGCTGCCAGCCTGGAACACAGACCGCTGACAGACCTTCAGACCCCCTGGCGAGCCGGGTCGGGACGGCAGAGAAGACCAATCTCAGAGAGAGTTGGGATCTGCCTGATCTACCTGTGTAGTGGCACTCCGGTCCAATGCTCTGTAAAGGACAGCGTAGAGGTCAGGGAGCGTCCATTCCAGAGACTAACATCATGCCAGAGAGGGGTCGGAGGTCAGGGGACCAACAACAGAGGAAAGGACACAGGCCTCATGTTTCCTTCTGTTACCTTGCCTGTGTGGTTTGTCAGAAGTGAATCATTTACCTGGATTTTGGGGAAAAACTTTCATTTAAATGGAAAACACTGCAACTGATAGCGAAGACATCGGCTTCATCAAGAAAGTGGCACCAAGACAGTCACGCAACGGAACTTACTTAGTCAACTCAACTGCATGTTCTGACACTGGCTGCCCCTTCAAATCGGGAATTAGTGTTAAATGTAACCAAAGCGCATAACTTTAACTGGTTTTCTATTCAGTTTAACACCACATTATGGTGGCTGTCATCTAACCTGTTTATACCTTGTCTGATAATCATAATGTAATTCATGGCCCAAGAAATTGCAATTCAATATTTTACCCGAATCATGCAGTCCTAATTAAAATGTATCCAAAACTCAAGTAGCTAATTGAATTTTGTTGTACACAGCTGCACCAGACAGTGGGGTTCTAACAGCTCAACTGCCTGCCCCTCAACCCTAATGGAGTGTTTCCAGAACATTCTAACTTGCTGTTTCTCAAAGACTCCTGAAATACCGCCTTGGTTTCCCAGTGTGCTGAATATGCCTCACTTGACAGGCCTGTTTCAGTTCTGCTGCGCACAGCGTGGGTCTACAGGCGACATTAAAACACCAGCATGGTCCAATATCAACACGGTTCCAACTGGGGCGCACACACAGAGGCAGCTCCTCTGTCAACTACTCTTAACCCCAACCGGGCCTTCTCTACCTCATGCCTGTCCTGACCACATCCTCCCCGCTTACGCAACACCACCGGGTGTCTAATGTTGAGTAAGCAGGGGCGTGAGGCGGGGTGGGGGAGTGTACTTCCCTGTACTTCCGCATGCTTGTGTGTGAGGAAACTGAACATTTCTCTGCACAGAAACACACCTGTCGGAACAGAACCCAAGGCCAACAACGGCCCAGACTTCCTCTGTTGGGTTTCATTAGCCGGCTCCGTGGAGACCAGGACAGCAGACCCCGTTACTAGGGAGACGGGCATGACGGACAGCTCCCGTTAACAGGCGGGGGGGTCGTCAATGCGCTGACTCAGGCCTGCGTGTTGTTACCCGGACACGAGGGGCCCAGCCATACGCCATACGTGTCTGCACACATACCCACCATAGTGTGTAGGCCCATGACATAGGCGGCACATAATGGGAGTGGAATGTGCCACAACAGAAGGCTCATCTCATGAGAACGGGTCTCTGTCTAAGACAATAAACAGGCTGAATAACAGAACAAATAATAAATAGGATTAAGCCAGCCTTGGAAAAACCCTACAGACATGGTACGCCAAAGGGGATCAAAACCAACCAACAACAATCTAATTCAGACAGAAGAGGAAAGCTACATATTTCAGTAAGAGCTAAGCTCTGGGGCCAGACAGGTGGCAGATGGAAAGGTTTTTGGAAGACTGTAGGAACGGGGCCGTTTGGGCTCTGCGGTGCGGATTGCTCCCCCATGAAGCAAAAGCTTGGTTCTTGGTACGGTGACTAGTCCAGAGTCCGAGAAGTGAAGACAGCCCAATTGGAAGTGTGTTGAGGACGACGGAGGAGCAGGAGAGCATAAGACCGGCAAAGCCAGGCTTCAGACTGGTCCGATTACATTCAGAACAATGAGGGCATTCCTACAGACCATTCCAATGAGGATGATGAAGGGGGATGAAAAACAGGTGTGACAGATACCAAAACACAATAGAGAGAAAGGGAGAGAGAGGTATGTAAGGCATGGGGATGAATAAACAGCTCCTAGGTTCCACCAGGAAGACAGACTAACACCACCACACAGTTTGGCAGTAAATAGAACTAAAACTACAGAGTTAAGATTCATTCAGCAGAGGTAGTATTAATTGTGGGATTAGCCCAGTCTTGTTTGTGTCGATCACTATCCCTCAGCATAGACAGGGAGCAGAGAGCGTTAAGGGGCTGTGATGACTGGAACGTTCAGCACGGCTGGAGGGAATCTGCTGTGGAAAATCCCCTTTTCAAGGTCTTCTGCTGTGAGGCAAACGCCAACCCACAGCCAACAGTGGACTTCTGGGAAACAAACGGCACCGAACAAGCCAGTCAAAACATACTGCAGACGGTAGACTACACTGTTCAACTCCGATGAAAAGATTTCTACTTTGAGTTTGGAGATGAGACATTAACACACCTCTCAGTAAAACTGAAGGTCTTTTAAAAGGATAGAATTGAATTCTGTCATCAGATGATCTCGTGGGTAACATTGTTTGTATAAAGGAAGTTTACAGAGAAAATACTAGCGGGCTTAGGCATGCTAACTTTGTCCTCAGATCTTCAGTCATTGCACTTAGCAAGTAGCAACTTAATAAAGCTATGCACAGCCTAATCTGACTTTATGTAGGATATAACTAGGTAACTGTCAACCAAACATTACAAACTACTCTCGAAATGAGTAACCAACCATGCGCGTGCACATCTAAAAGAGATTAGATACAGCCAGTGTAACAGACCTGTTCTGAGAACAGAACATTACAGCATGTTTTCTTTTACCACAGAGTACCCACAACTGAATAATGGCTCAATTATTTCCATTCAAAACAGAGCAAATAGGACCACGTGACTGCTGTGTGTGTGTGTGTGTGTGTGTGTGTGTGTGTGTGTGTGTGTGTGTGTTTTAGGTCTAACTATACTAATGGGGACCAAATGTCCCAATGAGTATAGTAAAACCAGAAGGTCCCCATAAGGCAAAAGTCAATTTCTGGCTCAGGGTGTAGGGTCAAACTTACAAATTAAGTTAGAATTGGGGTGTCTTTAAGGTCCAGGCATTGTTGATTAAGTTTAGGGTTAAAGTGAGGCATTACACCTAGGTAAAGTTTAGGTATAAATGTTTCTTTATTCAGGTTAGGGCAAAAGAACATGCAATTTCTATTTTCTGGTTACCTGTACAAACGTGAGTGTGCGTGTGCGTACATGCATGCTCAAACCACACTCAGGCACTAACCAGGTGCAGCAACAAAACACACAAACCCGGCGGCCATTCAAGGACTCAAGCCAGAGCCGACATCTCCGTCCCACGCGGTACAACGACGTGTGAGATGAAACGCCCGGCTAATGGACCGGGCTGTTCTGACCCGTTGGCGAGGTCGTAAACAAAGACATTCTCGGGAGGCCGGCGGCTGCAGTCACACAATGCAGCGGCCGAGGCGGTACCAGATGCCCAGGGGACTGAAGGCGTACCGGGAGGCTGGGATACCCATCAACACAGCCATAAAGTCATTAGGCGCTCAGTAAAACTACAGGTTCTCGTCACACCCTGATTTGAGCAGCTGACGCACCAATCCTGTCCCATGTTCTGCTCTTCCATGGACATAAACAAGGGACAAGGCCGACTTCTGACAGCGTACAATAGACTGTATGAATAATAAATGCGTAAGACGCTGGTAGTTGGTCTTCTAATCCCCTTCTGCCCCTCTGCTCGCGAGGACGTCAAAGCGATGTATAGCACCCGGAGCCAACGTACAGCAGCCAGAGATCTCCCAGGCCTCAGAGGTCTGCCAGCTGACCTCTGACCCTAGCCGGGGTAGACGAGAGGGCGGCGGTTGAGGCCGACGCCCATCGGGTAAACCACCACCTGTGCACTCCACCCGTGGACCAGGTGTCCAGTGGCTCTCCTCAAAGGCATGGATCCTTATAATGACAGAGCCGGCGGCAATTAACATAGATGGGCTGCTCTTGACCGGTCTCACCCAGACCACCGGTGCTGTCTTATGGTCGCGTCGAGCGCTGCAGTGGACGGAGACTACAGGTGGCGGCGGTGAGCGCTAGGGAGTGACTCCTTGCCGTGTGGCCCACACATTTTAAAATCTGCCTCATTCGCTCCGTGACGCAGGCAGTCTCGGAAAAGTAATCATATTACCCAGAGGACTGGTCTGACTGGGGGGCTGTAAGGCAGGAACAATCAAACTGAGTTTCCTCTAGAACAGAACGGATCAGCAGACACTTCTGAAAAGGCTTTATGTAACCTGCCAACGGGGTTCAGGGAGGTCAGGCCACAGCTACATAACAAAGGCAGGCTGGTCCAGGACCACAAAGCAGCCCACACCTGTAAACCACCAGGCTAACACCCTGGAGCAACACCACCTGGAGAGCGCAGGCAGGCCCAGCGCCGTTGCTCTGGATGATTTGGGGCCAGACATTATCTATACAAGTGGTGCGTTTCCCTATTAGACTTTGTGATCGGCAGCGGTGAGGGCGTTTCGTGTGGGTTTTTCTCTGTTTGGCTGAAGGGCGTCATTCTCTTCATTCGGCTGCAGACCAAAGACACAACAGCAGGAAGTAACCAGGACATACGCCGAGGTTTCAGACAAACGGTGCAGTACAGCCACCAAGTATGTTGTGAATATAAACAGATCCAGCTTCAGAGACTGTTCTTCAAACAGTCGGCACCTCACAAGGAGCCTGAAGCACTCTGACGATCTGGCTCTGCTTATTCATACTGTACTGTCTCCTATAATCAACACACTAATGAGACACACACACACACACACACACACACACACACACACACACGTTTTTGATGCAGAGACAACTGGTGCCACCCACCCTTCTTAAACACAGGCATTCCCCTGCACCAACATCAAGCACTCTATATATTTAACATGTTAATTACACAGATCTGCAAGAAGCGCCTCATAAATTCGGTCGTAAACCATCTTGACTGGGTGTTCGCGCCAAGCTCTCTCCATTTTCACATCTAAAGACAGAAAGCCAGACGAAACAGCTCAGACCTAGCCTTCGCTAAGGATTGACAATTGTCTCAAAACACCAAACCACAAAGAAATAAAGGGAGAAAAGCCTCTTGTCCTGCATTTGCCTTTTCTATTTGTACAATGTCAAAATGTGTAATTTGGAATGAGCAGATTACCAAAGATCTATATAACAATAAACTCATCTGCCTGGAAGCGAGAGGACAGACTCCAGTTATGTAAACTCACTGAAGACGGAAGGTTCTAGTGCATATGTGGAATGGGACTGGATGATCAAGGTCGTCGCCGTCGCCCCCCCCCCAGAGGGTTAGGCTACTACAGGCACTGTGCAGCCCAGAAAGAGCAGGTCAGGAGAACAGTTTTGTTTACTGTACTTTGATGTTTTGTCAGTTTACATTCTCGCAACTTCCTTCAACAAGATGACACACTGCATAAAATGGAGGAAGTGTGGAACGTTAGCAAAGCACAAGTTGGACTGAAAGTGGTAGCAGACAGAACTGGACACAAAACTGACAACAATCAGGAAGTGTGACAATAGCAGAGGAACCAAGCTTGGGGGGTAAAGGGCGAAGGGGGGGAGGGGGGGGAGACTAGGTGGGAGTGGAAGGGTGTGCTGATATTGAATGACGTGGTCAACAAAGGTCATGCCAAGCGAGTTGACACTGCAGACATGTTGAAAACCAACCTCGCTAAGCGTTCATGTCAGATGGACTGCAGCTGCTACCGATGAACAGGTGCTCTCATGCCAAATGTAGCCGACAAGACTGAGATCAAACTCAAAGGAAAAATACAACAACAACCAAATTGGGAGAAGGGGTGGGGCTCCAGAAGATTACGGGCCAGTATCTACCTACCATCTCATTCTAACATCTGGGTTATCCTCTGGTCCGACATAGACCGGCAAGGCTGTGAGGTTCTGACTCTATGCTGGACAGATCCCTCCCACCCCCTTGGTCTGGAAACAGAGCACTCAAACAGAAATACTTTCTCTCTTGCGCCGCGTGCAAAACCCCAGTTCTCATTTGTCCACCAATTAACCCAATGAACAGCCTTCCCTGTGACGGGGGGGTTTGCATGGCAGATTGTGGGGGCAACCTATTCTCCTTGCGTTCTTCTGCTCATCGTAACGTTTGTGCGCGCTGTTGTTGACTTTGTAGCACAAAAACAGCGGCCTTCGCCTACTAAGATGCCACTGGGTTAGATTAGCGCAGACTCACACGCTGTCGGGTTCCATCCCGCATCGACTAAAACAGTACCATTTCAAAACATTACACCTACAGTTATGACTAATGTATGGGACAACTATGACACGGGTGCACAGAGTGCCATATAGAGACAGACTGGGGGTGGGGACTGTGAGATTCAGAGAACAGTATTAGCAGGCCACAGGGGAAAAAAACTGACTGGGTGAAATTATAAGTGTCTGTCACTGTGAAGCTGGGTCGGAGGTGGGGTGTTCTCACTTCTGTGTGTCTGTTGCAGCTCTTTACCGAAAGCGCAGAGCTTTCTGAGCCTCCATTTCCCTGCTGGAACTTCTCTACGAAAAGGTAAACAGACTCAGAAAAAGATACAGGGGAAACATGGGCCCAAGGCAAACTGAATGGAAATCATCCCACGGCATTAACCATTGGCCAAAAGGACACGTCGACATGAAATGAATAAATATGAAAACCCACTTTCTAGCAGTGGATGAGAGTTGGTGGAAATGAAGGAATGTCGTTCAATTCCCTGAAACAAATCAGAAATGTGATGGGTTATGGAATATCCGATGGCAAGAGGAACGATTCCATGTTGTACAGTACAGAATCCATCAGAAAGTCCACATGGTAGGTTTAACCAGGAGGAGGCTTAACTACAGAGGCTACAATATGAGATCTGCCGCGTGACATTTTATTCACAATAACACTATTGACAAAAAGTGGGGGCGGAGACACCATTATGCTTACTAGGCAAAACCCATGATGGCCATAGTGTCTCACATTGTCCACAGCCTGGCATTGGAGACTGAGAGGGTCAAGGTCATATGGAAATAATGAGAGGTCAAACAGAGCAAAATATTAAAGAGCAACACACACACACGGGCCTTCAGTGAATAGTTGTGACAGCGAGGACAATAACTGTTACATTACTGCCCAGTCTCGAGTCTGAGATAGAGACCTGAACTAATGAGTACAGAAATGTAACTAGTTATGAGTTCCAGGACCAATAAGCCAAGAGTATCAACCCAATTAGGGGCTGAGGGTTTAATCTGACATGCAAGACAGAGGTCCTCATGTGAAGTTAACCAAATGATCTCACGCGCTGGTTCTGAAATATTTATATACACGTGTCACAGTAATTGCACCAAGTTCATACCATCAAATTTGCCTAATTAAAAAATACAAATAATGCACTGAATATCAAATATGAATACAGCGTAATAAATGTTTCTAGATTAAGTTAATGAACATAAAACGGCTAACCAGCCAAAGAGCTACGTCGGAAATACAGAGATTTCACTGCATGCTAACCTATGTAGCTAGCTTTTGCAACAACCAACAGGTGCCTTGAAGAAAGCACAGTAGGTACAACGTGAGTGTCATAAACGAATGTACCTTGCACTGGGTTGGTTTTCCTGACGGTTTCTTGAAGAACGATGTTCGGGCGGTGAAAAAATACTCTTCAGAGTCCTCCTCTAAACTACTGTAACCACTACTCATGGTGCTAGTCCACGTCATTGAAAGACGAACACTCTCTTCGAACTTGTCCACATCAAATAGAAAACAAAATCAGACCATAACAACAAAGCAAAAGATTGATAAGAAAAAAATGCGTAAGCGTGTCCTCGTTAGCGTCAAAGCGTAATAAAATAGCGGAAAACTTTCCAAAGTTCAACCGCCCGAATCCTCCGTTTACTTCCAAAGCGCTAACACTCACCGCCTCTGAAAGTTTCAACTAGCGAGCGGCTGGCCACACTGAGTTGACTGTCAGCCACACAGCACTGTAGACACGCCTACTAGAATTCATTGGAAGTCCTTCCATCCAATCACCTTTGAATGTTTCGATTTTTGGTTTTGCATAAGATACAATTTAGTGAGGCTGTCAAAATATAGCAACCATGATAATTATTGCTGTGCAACATTTGCTTTGTGTTGAGTTCCTGTACCCATAACATTTATAAGGGTCTGCCTGCCCTTCACGTGTTCACTCACAGACCTGACCTAGACTGACATGTTAAGCACTTATGCACGTCAAATAACATCTATAAATCTGCAAATTGCATGCATTAGGCATTCTACTAAAAAATAACAATACAGACCAAAGGCATTTAATAATGTGGATTGTCATACGCTCAGATGAATGTGTGGTACAGCCCCAACAGCAGGCAGTTGCTCGTACCAATCTATCGCCACAATATACATTTATTTTTTCGTCTTGGTATGGCTGTATAGCCAGCCACTCATATAGAGTTACATGTCCAAGAAAAGGATTCTATTCTAACTATGCAGAAGAAATTGTCAGCTATCACAAATGTTAACCCTGCACGAAAACTCTTGTTCAACTGCATTTTCACCTTGCAATACAAACTGACCAATGCACTGGTTATAATGACCTGGGGTCCATTTCTGACAAACTAGGAGACCAGACCCCCTAAGTTATGTGTAAGTTTGGCCTGGATGAGGAAAATCTTCATAGAAAAAACACCAAAATGAGTGTCCATCTGGTGATTCTCAGAGCCATCCGGGTGGGTTGGGAACCGAGCCGGGAAGAAACCACTCACTGGTCCTAACCTTCATTCACTGCTGTGATTGTATATTGGGTAAGAATCCATAAACATTTAGAAAACACCTTCTGAAAACATCTTGATTTTCTCACCACCAGAATATTGTTTGATTGTGGGTAGGATATAAGGAGTTAATTTGACGGTAAACGCGTTTAATTTGTGTTTTAGCACGGGTAGTGGTGTTTTTAGGGTCTAATAAATGTGTGTCAGCAAACACTTGGAACCCTTTACTACAATACTAAAGAGAGCAAAGTAATACTACTTTAACTGTCACTTACATGCAGAACCTTTCAAATCTGATTTCAGTTGCCTTGTCTGTTGCATTTCCTTTCCTTACTATATTTCTATCTGTGTGGCTTATATGTCTCTGACCTTTTAGTCCCATATGCACCGGCACGTACCTTGAGGTCTTTGGGCAGAGGTCTGTTATCTATTCCAGACTCTCGACTGAAAACTTAAGGGGACAGAGTGTTTGCAGTCAGGGCCCCGAGGCTCTGGAACAGCCTGCCCAAGGACATCAGATCGGCTGAGTCAGTGAATTCCTTTAAGTCCCACTTAAAACATACTTTTCTAGGAGAGCATTTCCTGGTATTAACTGACTTTATTTCTTATTTTAGTTTAACTGTAATTTCCTAAGTAGTATTCTTGCTTTTATTATGTATCTTGTTATTTGCTTTGTGTGTATTTTATTGTCTTTGCACTGTGAAGCACTTTGTAACATGATTTCAAAATTCTACAAATAAAGATTATGATTATTTATATTATATTTTAAAACACTAATATCGTAAGTACAGCAAGTCCCACCAGCAACATGAAGGTTCTTCCAATGTCAGCTACTGGTCAAATGTAACATCTGTAAGCAATAAGACCAGTTCCTTAACCTGACCACACCCAGCACATACGATGGCAGCCTTCTTGGGGGTTTTGAAGGGACAGACCTAATTTAAACCCAAAGTGCAGAGGGGACCTAAAAATAACCCAGGAGCAGCAGAGCTGGAACAGCATAACCACACTGCCTGGCCAAAAAAGATTCTTACAGCTGGACATCTCTACTGTCCAATTAGTCTCTCTTGCAGTTCCAGAGCCCAATACCAGGCAGTCTGTCGAGAGGAAGCATTACTCTCCATTATAAACCAGGTCGTATGAATCCTGAATGTCTGAGTTTTATGAGGTGGTATACCAAACGTATGACATGACATGACTGTTCTGTTCACACACACACACACACACACACACACACACACACACACACACACACACACACACACACACACACACACACACACATAAACACACACACTCTTACAATGCCACATGCCTAAGCTCTTGGCCATATCCATACCACCCATTGCTTAATTCAAAACCAATCTTTCATTAAAAGTCAACTGGTGGACATATGCTGGTCGGGCGGAATCCTAAGCACTGGAATGATTGACAATCAGTGACTACCATGGTTTTTATTTCTGTAGGACTCTGTAGGGTTAATAAAACAGGTACTGTACAGTCTGGTAGGAGCTCACTGACTCCTGTAAGGTGACTGGGAGCGTGTGAATCCAGAGCTGAGAATGTCTCAGACACATGGAAAGTCATTCTCCTTCCCAACCCCCTCACACTCCCGCTCCTGTGCCCGGTATAAGACAATGGACACTCTGCATGGACCCAGACCCCCTTCCTAGGGACTTCAGAGAGAGAGCAGTCAGGCAAGCCAGGCCAAAGAGAGGTGAGCAGTCGCTGGGTCTCTAGTCTCTGGCTGAGAGCCACAGCCCTCAGCACACATTACCCACATTCTTCTACAGACGGGGGCAAAATGTTCTCCTCACCGGCCTCTTTACTCTCTGCAGTTTTGGGTCGATATAAGTAAAAAGGTGAAAGTGGGCGGCAGTTAGATAAGGGGTAAAAAGCAGAGTGGGGGATTTCAGGGAGGTGTGAAAAAAAAGCCCTTCATCGCAAAAGGGAGTTTCTGGAGAGTGGCGAGAAAACAAATATCATCCCACAGCAAACCCGCTCTACAAAAAGGTATCTACAGGCCTACATGTGCGAAAAGAGTTTCAGTCAGCGCAAACAAAATGTTTTGTGAGATTAAATGAATGTTTTAAACTTGAGAATATCCGAATCTTTGCCGGTCACCTTCCAATTACTACAGCATGAATACAATGTCTTGCAATGTGTATGGTTGTCACCAGAGTCTGCTGGCATGATCGGTTTCAATCTCAAAGGTGAATAATGTGTAGCTTCATATTTTTCAATGTTATTTGAATTTAAATGTAGACCTAATAACTGCTGTTGATGTGAATAGACCTTCTAAAGAGGTTTTATCAATAAATGTGGGAGTCCAAATTTCCCTTCCCCTAGTTGACGTCATTGCTGTAGTAATATATCCTATTTTATGAGCAGGAATACTCATAACAGCGCTGAATAGCTAGCAGATTTAGTTCCATCTCCAGGGGGCTGTATGAATCACACCCTGCCCCATTCTTTGTGGATCAACTTGACACCCTTTGGCAACATCTGAGGTGAGATGCTGTATTTCATATTACCCTAAATAGCAGTGGGTACCTGTCCAGACAAGCTAACTCAGCTAAGACAGGCTTGAGTAATTAGTGACTCTACATTGACTTTGGTGTTTCTCCTGAGGCATCACTGTCATGTGTGGGGGTGGTTTAACATATCTACACTGTCTCACTCAAGCCGAGGCCCAATAGCTGACTAAACTACAGCTGTGTGCCATTGACCCCCCTAAAAGCCGTTCATCGTATAGGAGGGTAGGGCGTTTCTTAGAACACATATGTCTTAAGTAGCACTCTTAGAATGTTCTTACAACAAGAATCACCTTTGTCCACCAAGTATATTTACATACCCAGGATTCTGCTTGGTATAAGGGCTTCTAGTGGAACAAAATACACACTAGAATATGCAATACACACAATCTACACAAAGTTTTACACTGGGTGAATAACATATAATGTGCTCCACTAAGTTTATAGAACATGTAACACTTTATTTGAAGTCATCTACTTTTTACAAGTTAATTATGTTATTAAAACAACTTCAAGTTCTTAGTTGTGTGCACTACAGTATTTTAGTCTGAACTATACAAACGACGCCTCCGTTTTGTAATTCAAGTGGCAAAAAACCTGGCAGGGCAACAGCGATCCCGGTGAGATCAAAGGAACTGAAGTACTGTAACACAATCAGTCATTGAGCAGAGCCGCTACCCAGAATCCAACACTGTTTGTTACCAAAACAAAGGCACATTAACAGAAGCCTATTCACTTCACAAGCCCTGTCATTCTCTCAAATCAAGTTTCAAATCGAGAGATTTGTGGTTGCTTTTACACCATATACTCCAGAACTTGTATAATAGATAAGAGGGGATGGATGTATAAATGGGTCTTTTATAGTGGAAGCTTATCAGTGGACCTGTAGCCGCGGCAGAGACTGTATGCGTAGATAAGACGGGCAGAGTTCAAGGCAGTTTCATAAACATGAACACAAACACACCCTTCCTTACACACACACGCACACACTTTAGGAATACCTTTCTCAGTGGGGAAGATAAAAATATTTTCTAAGTAGAAAAACCCAACTTTAGCCTACTACAAACAGATGACCAGCTGCTGCTAACAGGTCTAATACAGTACAGGTCAAAACTCACCTGTAGGTGGATTAAGTGTCCCTACTCTATCCTCTCCTCATGGCCCACAGAGTGTAACTACCTCCATTTTATGATACTGGTATGCTAGGGATGCAGGTATGCTGGTTCGCAGTTCATGCTGCTGGTATGCTGGTTCCCAGTTCACACTGCTGGTATGCTGGTTCCCAGTTCACACTGCTGGTATGCTGGTGACCAGTGAGGCCTAACACATCATTTTTCTGGGACTGATTTCATGCAGGTAATGCAGTTAATGTATTATTAGTTAGAAAAAAACTAACCTGTCAAAAGAATCTGGCGAAGTCTATGAACATTTATATTTCATGACCTAATCAACTGCTCATTTATAAACATTGGCTTTGCTTGGTGGTTAACAGTGAGTCAGCCTTTTAACAGTAATACATGCTGTTCAATCATTTACTCATGGTTTGAGAGTTCATTCAACACAGTGAATGGTGGCTATGAAGACATTCAACACCATTCAGGATCCTTCCTCCACTTCAATAACCCAAACTATTATGGTTACAATTTCACACAGGAGCGTTCACCATACACTGACAATCCCAGAGAAGTGGTGTGTTGATATAATCTAATAAGGATGAACATGTTAAAACATAATGAAAAATACTCTAGGTGTAGATTTGGCCAGGACACATCAAGGTTTAAAACATAGACCAAAGCACATCATGTAAACCAAACATGTTCCATCCCTGGGACAGAGTGCCAATGCATCACCACCGAAAAGTGAGAAAATCTAAATGTTCAACAACCGTACAAACAATTGAAAATACGTTTTCTTGCTGATTCTGTACATCAGCGTTAATCTTAAAGGCATATTATGTGAATTCTAAATGGTTAATTCCTGCCATCCTCTGTCTACTCTTGACTGCAAGATGGACAGAGTGGTTCCCCTCCTCAACAAACTATTTATATTTTTTCCCTGACAGAAAAAAATATATAGAAAAAAGATGAAAAGGAAAGTTTTGAATGAGGAACAGAAGCGTTTAATTTGCAGTAGTCTCTTAATTTTAACCCTTCTGTTCCTCACTCAAAACCTTCCTTTCAGACTTTTTTGGAAAGGAAAGAAAAAGGTGCAGAGGTCTCTTAATTTTTTCTGGAGCCGTTTATACACACCGATCAGCCATAACATTATGACCACTGATAGGTGAAGTGAATAACAGTAATAAGATCAAGAGACAGACTCAGTTATTGAAAGGGAGGGCGGCTATATTGGTCACTGAATATTTTATAAGTGAACATTCTGTCCTCAAAATGTATGTGTTAGAAGCAGGAGCAATGGGCAAGTGTAAGTATCTGAGCGATTTTGACAAGGACCAAATTGTTATGTCTAGATGACTGGGTCACAGCATCTCCAAAACTGCTGCCCTTGTGGGGTGTTCCCGTTCTGCAGAGGTGAGTACCTATACAAAGTGGTTCAAGGAAGGAAAAGCGGTGAGCTGGCGACAGTGTCACGGGTGGTCAAGGCTCACTGATGCACATGGGCTGGCCCGTGAGTTCCAATCCAACAGACTAGCTTCTGTAGCTCAAATTGCTGAAAAGGTTAATGCTGGTACTGATAGAAAGGGGTCAGAACACACAGTGCATTGCAGTTTGTTGCGTATGGGGCTGCGTAGCATACACACACATTAAAACACATTAATAAACACTGGTGTATAGTGGACACCTATTCAGACGAAAGCACAATCTTTTTGTTTTGCGTTTCTGCATATAATCGAATGTCAGCCAATATATCAGTGCATCCCTAGCTCAAACCCCAACCAATCACTAGCCATGCTTTTTGTTGTGTATACTGTGGACTCATCCATCTGTGTCCAAGGTTAGGTGGAAAGCACGGCACCATCCCTACTGCACATACTGACACTGCAGGCAAAGCACAAAGAAGATACAGTTAAAACAGTCACTCACTGGAGTCAGCATTGGTGGTTTATCTGAATCCAAACATCAGTGAGATTATCCCTCGTTCCACTCAGATTATACGCAGGGTAGGATTAGATGCTGGCTCTGTCACCATGGTGGCCAACTCTCCTCAACAGGTAACACAATGATTCACTGATTACACACCAGATGGGCGCGATGGGACCACATGGGAAATGAGGTGCTGATTAGAAACAACGATAGCCTACGGTTACAGCGCAGGAAGGCTTGGAAGTCAAAATACAGACAGAGATGTCGATGGGGGGCATGATGTGATGATGGGACAGGGATTGTGGTACAGAAACTCAACTTCTTGTTCCATGCTGCTATGGAGCTCCCAGAGATGAACTAAAAATGAACAATGAGAGACTAGGAAGTGGTTGGCCATTGCTCTATCCCTGAGGAAATCAACCCTGAGTGGTAAAGGCCTAGCTCCTAACTTAGCAGCATCTGTATGCCTCCAACATTATTTGATCCAAACAGTCATAAAATGATTTCTTTTGTTGGGAAACACGTGTCTGTAATATTCAGCTGTGGCCAGAGGTATGCACCGGGAATTCTGGGGATTTTCAAACAGTTTGACATCAAACAGGAACATTGAGACAGCCAGAACACCCACTCTCCGTAAAACAGTAACACGCTGAACACAGTAAACTCTGACCCAGCTTCTTGGCAACAACCATGTAGCAATAAAACCTAAACACCGCAACACCAAAAATCAGTAGAGTAGATCAGAACCAGATTAGAAATGTGATGTTGCCTTCAGCAACAACATCTTCCTTAACTGTGTGTTTCTCAACATTCTTGCAGATGAGGAAAGGTTACTAAAAGGTCAACTATCTAACGTTCCAGCTTGATACTCATACACTGTATGCAATAAAATTTACCAGATGTTCTTCTGATTTCTTGGTTCTTGGAGAGCAAGGCCAGAGGCATGCCGAGCGACGTGTGTGATTGCAGAAAAGCGGCCTGTTAGCGATTAGCAAAGTGAAAGGGGAAAGCAGAGTCTCAGTAGAGTTCAGGGGTATTTCCACTTCACATCCTTTCACAACCCATGGGGTCAGTAAGGAAACGGACAGCTATTTCTGTTGGCGGCATTGAGCTGTCGAGGAATATTAATTCAGCTGTATGTCTAAAGCCTTGTTATCTTTGTTTTGAGTTTTTTCCTGCCCTCTTGTACCTTTCACTTTGTCCCACACCATATTAAACTCAGCAATCGGGTGGATTTGAGATCCGAGGGGATGTTAATAAGAGTGATAAGATGAGTCAGCTCTGATAACCACACCGTATGGCACGATAGGAGCCACCCAATTAGGTGTAGCGTGCAATAACATACCTCATGCAGAATTAGAAAGAGAACAGGAATCGGAGAGGCATCCGTTAGTCCTGGGTGCAGTGTCAAGTCAAGAGACTTGTGAAGGTTTGCCAAGAATAACCTTAAACGACTGTGATGTTAAGTGCAAAGACCGAAAACTAACAGAGATGTTTCTAAGCTAGTACAAGAGGGGTTAATAAGCAGCAACGAACATTCTACTTTTTCTACGGACCGGTTTCCCCACGTCCCAAAATTTGACCATCCCATTAGAGAGGAAACAGGAAGTGGTCGTATTATTTACCGCCCTTGCAGCTTAGCCTTGTTAGAAGGCAAGGAAACACATGCCTCAGCCTATCAAAGAGCAGTAGGGGACGTGGCCAGATTGGGTTCAGACCTGTTGAGGAACAAACAACAATCTACAGTAAACACAATAACTAACCAATCACACCATAACTAATCGAACACACATTATGCCCACGGGCGTCTGTGTTAGTGAGTTTGGGTGGCGTATGCCCAGCTTTCCGTGTTGAGTTCAATGGGAATCATGTGCCTGTACAGAAAAATGCCCAGTCCCTTCCAATGAGTCAATGTCAGCTCCACGTCCCAACGTAGTCCCATGACAGAAGTCTGGGTCGGACTGACGCTCATCTCATTAACACTCAGTCATAGTTCACAGAGGGATGAAGTCCAGGCCAGGACAACCGCTGCTTAACCCAATTACAGATCTATTCAATCTGCGAAAGGCATTATAGCTGCATGGCTGGCCGAGGGCTGCCCTAGGTCAGGTCTCACTCCAAGACGTTATGCGTGTGATAGGTCGACTGCTGGTTTTAAATGTCACTATGCGTTGGCTGGCAGCCATTATGGGTAATTACTGTGAACTAGATCATCTCAACTGCCATCGGTGATTCATCTGCTGGTCTAGGTACTGATAGACATACCAAAGAAGGCAACACTAGGTATTGAGTTCGTAATTATGTTTTTGCAGAGTGACCTTACGGAGGATTCCTGACGATGTCTTATTTGTTTAGTAGTCCATGTATCCCAGGTTAGACAACTCTAACCTGGGATACAATGTTCGCTGTCTTCCTCTGCCTGTGTCCCAGACATATCGTCCAATGACAGGCCTGTCATATCAAATGAAAGTTAGACAGACAGACTGGTCTTCTAGTGCGCTGGGAGGATGTTTTGGTCGTAGGAAGACAAAAGGCCTCCTACAAAGATGTGCTTCTGGTGGTGGGAGGTCACACGTGAGGTGGTCAATACCCACAACTACTGTCCGATATTTGACACAGCCACACACAAACACACACACACACACACACACACACACACACACACAGTAACACTCCCTGTGCAGCCCTGGGCCCAGATTTCTGCTGATCAAACCTTTCTTAGACAATCTCTCACCACTGACCTGTTCCACTGCAGTGTTGAAGACTGACAGAGATGTACAAAGACGGGTACATTTGGCACAGTGCCTTCAGCTGTTCCCTGAGTGAACTACACTCTGTACATGCTATCATGATTACTGTAGGGCTCTTCTTTAGGGAGACAGCTGTTCTCAAGCACCAGCCCCACCCAGCTAATCCGAAATACACACTCTAATGTAGAAAACCACCGGGAGTATTCAGAGCTAACACACCCCTCTCTGCACTCACCCCAAAACACTTAGTCACTCACCCAAGAGTTCTGTGAAATGAAGTCAGAGACATGGAGAGCGACACCTGGTGGTACACTAGTAAACTACATCTCAGTACTGGACGGAAATGTACAGCATTCCAGCGCCCTCTTGTGGTAAAACAATGCAAGGCAGGAAGCTGAGTCATGGAGGATTTGAAAGTGGAGGAAAACAGCATGCATTTACCACACACCTTCAGAAATACTGCTTAAACATAAGAGCCGATGCGTGTGTGTGGGAACTCAGGCACAGAGAGGGAGCGAAAGCCGTAGCGTACTCACGTTGGGCGGAGCGTTGTTGTTCAGGTGGTCCTGGCTGAGGGGGCTGAGGGGGGTGTCCGCAGCAACAGGTGCACCAGGGCGACAGTCCAGCGACACGTTCTCTCGACACTCTGGGTGACATGTGTATTTGCACCCTGTAGGAAAAGCAGAGTAGCTCGGTGAACGGCCGGGACGGGCAAACACTGACCTGACCTTGCAGACTCAGAGAGGGTGTCAACAGAGCCGGCCGCGGCCTCAGAGACAGCACCAAATGTCACCGTTTTGTATACACTCCCATGTTATTCTTCCACTTCTGAAAACTCTGGCCACTTCCTTGCCCGGAGGTTCTTACGCGTTTCATCTGTGTTAACTCTGAAGCAGTGTGATCTTCAACAAGGAACTCTGGATTCACTACAACCATCACAATTACATATACAATTTATTGGGTTAGGGTTATATAGAAAATCCACTTTAATACAGTAATGTTTGAATATGTTTTCTGTGTTTTTTTTCTATGTTTGCCTGACAATAAATAACCTGTTGATAAATAAGCATAATAATCCAAACGTGATACATACTAAGCTATAACCCAACCCCAAACGGCCATGCAAATATTTCCTGGAACTCCAGACTCCAGCAGGAACAATGTTGAGGTGGTGTGGTTTGGTGTGCCGAGGATCAGACTGAAATGAGCTCGTCCACAGTATGCAAACACACTGAAAACCCAGTCGCTATTCAGCACTCTTTCATCTGTCCGGATTCAGCTCAGCGACATGAAATAAAGTTCCCACTCAAATCACTCCGAGTTCCACCAAAACGGAACCGCAGTACGCATATTTAAAATCCAACCGGTGAGAAGAACTCATTAGCTGACAATCAGATCTGTCGGACCCGCTGACAGTTCGCAGTGACACAGGAACTGCAGCTTCCCCAATAGCAGACGAAAATAATGAAGGCATCTCTAATGTGGACAATCTCTCTACAGTGCCTGGCCAGCTTCCAACTTCCCACTTAGCAATAGCTCTGAATGGAGGAGAGACAGGGAGAGCATCCTAATAACACAGAATACATTACCCATCACTGAGACACTCCCTTCATCCAGTTTACAACATCTAGCAATATAGCCCTATGTGTGTCTGTGTGTTCTCCCTTACCTGAAGACCTGCTCTTGACCTGCTGGCTGAGCTTCACCGACAGTTTACTGATGGCTGGTCCCATCCCACACCAGCACACCATCTCCTTCCTACCTCATACTCAGACACACACAAACACCTCCTCGCACAGACCGTTGTGTCTGCTGACCAACGCTCCCTGACAGTGGTGGAGGTACACCCAAAGGCCAGCAGCATCAGGCCCGACTCAGACCCACTGTCTTTTGCATAAACAGGCGTCGGGAACGTGAGCCGGCGTCAACTGGGAACTTCCCGTCTACCTCACCATCCCAGACCGACCCGAGGACTCGTTCGGCCGACCGCTAATGCTCCCTCTGTCTCGCTCTCCCTCTCACACACACACACACACACACACACACACACACACACACACACACACACACACACACACATACACACTCAGTCAGTCAGTCAGTCAGTCGCTTACACTTTGTCTTTCTCGCTCTTCCAGTGTCTCAGTGCGGCAGTGCTGAGTGGGTGATTTGCCTGTCAAATGGAGCCTCGGTCGGGCACAGTGATGGACAGGAGAGATGGGGGGGCATTGGGTTAAGGTTGGGGGAATGGACGGTGAGTTAGGGGAAAAGAAACATGTGCTTTTGAATGGGATAACATTGTGCCCCCACAAAGACAGGCATTCCTAAACCGTGATACAGATTTGCGAAGATAAAAAAAACAACTGACAAATTGGACACAAAGTTCTCCGTCCAGTCCCCACTAGAAAACAAATGCATTTCCATCTAGAGCTGAAACTAACTGTCAGAGAGCTTTAGTAGTGGACGGATGAAGCGGACCAGGCGTAGGCAGAAGGTTGCAGCTCGATGTACTCTTTAATTGTGAACAAACATACACAAAACAACAGAACAGAAAACAAAGAGCACCGAGGTAAACTGCAAAAATGTAAATGAACATAGATAAACATACTACTACTTACATCCACCGACATTAAACAATG
>JACXGJ010005225.1:0-40200 GCA_016801105.1 Esox niger
AGGGTCAGAGGAGTGACTCTTTGTTGCCCGAGGGTCAGAGGAGTGACTCTTTGTTGCCCGAGGGTCAGAGGAGTGACTCTTTGTTGCCCGAGGGTCAGAGGAGTGACTCTTTGTTGCCCGAGGGTCAGAGGAGTGACTCTTTGTTGCCCGAGGGTCAGAGGAGTGACTCTTTGTTGCCCGAGGGTCAGAGGAGTGACTCAGTGTTGCTAGAGTGTTGTCTGCGACAGCAGAACTGAGAGAGCCACTATGAGTTCAGTGGGTCACACCACTGCTTCAGGGCACACTGCTTCATTTAACTGCAGCAGACTCGATGAACCTGATGCTGATTTGTGTAATCAAGCAGATCAAGTGCATCTTGTGTTCTGGTTACAGGGATAATGTTAGCAGTTCCCAGGCCAGTCTTTCTACAATACCTGTTTCTCACTTGGATTGACTCATTTCCACGGATAAAGACGCTCAAGTCCGTTAAATGGAATCCACCACCCTTGACGCTTAAAGCTGTTAAAGATGTTGAGCTGCTCACACTTCACTGGCTTGACCTTTGTGCCAGCCCAGAGTCTTCTGGGGATTGGTGTGTTGTGCTGGTGAGTCAGAATCCCTTCTCCAGTCCCACTGTATTTGGCTGTTTGGTGTGAAGCCTGTCCACAGTGTTCCAGCCATAACCCCAGCTGCACACATCACATTTTTCACCTGGTTGGCCAAGATATTTGAACCAACGCCCTTTGGGTTTCTGCACCCGTGTTCTAACCGCTAGGCTGGCCCGTGGTACCGAGCATTTAGGTTGCAGCACACTGACTCACTCCTGTTGGACTCCCCATCCGGCTGACTCCACACATCCTCCTGGGTCCAGCCTGAGTCGTCAGCCTCTGGTTGCTGGGCTCACACTGCCTTGGTGGTGTCTGTGGATGCGTTCGCCTTGGGGTCGAGGAGCCGGCGACGCGGGGAACGGTCGAACCGCTGTGCACAAACAGGCTTTTTTTCCGAGTGTAGAAAATCGTGGACCCTGTGGCTTGAATTCACTTTGAATTGGATACTCAGTAAAGGATCACTTATGTCTTCCTGGTTTGCGAGACAGTGTCTTTTTGTGCAAGTGGCTGGTGGATATAGCTTTCGGTTGCAGGGAGGAAAATCATGCATTTTCCCAATGGGGGACAGAGGACTCACACAGCTGCTAGGGACCTGAGTATGAGAGACCACATTCATACTGTATCCACACCACTTTTATAATGAGGTTTAGGCGCCCAAAAGGAGATCAATATCTTGGATTAGGTTAACCCCATCTCAGGTCTTCACAGGTGAAGTGTTGACACACTCCATCTGTAGTCATGTTTGTTCAAGTTCTGTTTACAGCTGTTATGCAATCAGAAGTTGCCTTAAAATACAGTACAGGACATTATGTCAATAATGGATTATGTGAAGGTACCATTTCATTACCTTATGGAATATTTGATTTGGATAACTGCTGCCAGTGGCAGCTGAATCTGGATAAGAACACTTACCCCATTGTAAGAAGTGATGGCATTGCAGAGTTCACTGGAGTGCTCATTTCTAAATCCGGTGTTGGGATGAGGTTACGGGGCCAAAACTTTTAGCACTTCTGTCATTACCGCGGTCTCCCACGGGCAAATGGCAATGCTATTTTTTTATGGTGTTTTTTGTATTCTGGTGTTTGTTTTGTCGCGGCAGACTGGTCCCTAACTGTTGGGGTTGTGTTGAATTTGTCACTGTTTCAGTGACATGGTTTGGGGGAGGAAATGGCCTAGCACGTTTATACTGGGAGCTCAAATCGTCTCTGTTTTAGAAGTTCTGTCCAACCTACCAGGCCACTACTAGGGATATGCATGTAAAATGTGCAAAATAAGTTTGAATTTGAATACATGTGAGTATTAGTTTTTTGCTAAGCAACACTACATTGCCAAAAATGCAAGGATAGGCTGTTGAATCTGCAAGAGACTTCGGAAATCTATAACCTTAGTTCAGCATGTAGCTAGCTCAGATCTCTAGCTTCTCTATGCTTCTCCATCCAAGAATTGCAATGTCATCAGTGGATAAATTATGTTTTCAAGTTGTGTAGCCGAGTTCGGCGTGTTTACCGCTGCTTCTAGCTTTCTCTCTCCTCCATCTCACACAAACAGCCATTGAGCCGATGTCTGAATGAGAAAGACACTAACTCCTTTGCACATTTTGTGTTAGCGCTCAGGTTAAAAAGATACCAGATGTACGATTTGAGTAAAAAAAAAAAAAAGTCCAATACATGTGCCTAGCTATTACTCGGTCACTACTGGACCAATACCACAGCACTACTTGGCCGCGGTAGCCTTCTCAGGGAATGGATATCTGACCCAGTTCTGACAGTGTCTCTCTCATTCTGGGCTGGACTGCATATACCCACAGGGAGTTATATTAGAGTGGCTCCCAGCCAACAGTGTAAGTCAACTTCCAGAGAATACACCTAGCCCTGTTCTTGAGATGCGGAACTAGGTGTTTTAGTTCCCTTGTCCATTTAAATTCAGTTGAATTACCTGGCTAGCCATCGTTTTCCCTGCAACAACAATTTAAAAAAAAAATATTTCTTTGCTTGAAGTGAATTTTTTTTATTGTTAGGGACGCAACCATACAGTTGTGCTCATAAGTTTGCATGTCCAGGCAAACATTTTTAAATGTTGGCATTAATTTTCAAAATATGACTGATCATGCAAAATCCTGTCTTATATCTAAGCATAGTGATCATATGAAGCCCTTTATTATCCCAGTTACTTTTTAAATCATGCAATCACTCAAAAGGCCCTGATCAAAAGTTTTCATACCCTTGAATGTTTGGCCTTGTTACAGATCTGCAAGGGGGGACACACAGTTGAAAATGGAAATTAAAGGTGAATTTACAACACCTGTGTCTTTTTAAGTTGCAGTTAGTGTCTGTGTGTAAATAGTCAATGAGTTTGTTAGCTCCCATAAGAATGCACTGAGCAGGTGAGATACTAAGACATGGGGAGCAGAAATGAACTGTCAAAAACCTGCGTAACAATGTAATGGAACTAAAAATGGAAAAGGATATCAAGGGATATCCAAAGCCCTGCAAATGCCAGTCAGTACTGTTTGATCACTTGAAGTGGGAAATTCAGAGATCTCTTGATACCAAGACAAGATCTTGGTATCAAGAAAGTGTTCAGCCAAAACTGCCAGAAGAATTGTTTGGGATACAAAGAAAAAACCCACAGGCAACCTCAGGTGAAATACAAGCTGTTCTGCACAAAGACAGTGTGGCTGTTTCAAGGAGCCCAATCTGACAATACTTGAACAGAAAGCTACTTGGTCCAAGAAGCCTTTACTGTGCCCATGCCACTAAAATGTGTGGTTATAATATGCCCCTACAACCCCTTGACACGCATCACGGCTTCTAGCACACTGTAATTTGGAGTGACAAATTACCATTTCACTCCACTGATGACAGTTGTGTTATGCATGACAGTTGTGTTATGCATGACAGTTGTGTTATGCATGACAGTTGTGTTATGCATGACAGTTGTGTTACGCATGACAGTTGTGTTACGCATGACAGTTGTGTTACGCATGACAGTTGTGTTACGCATGACAGTTGTGTTATGCATGACAGTTGTGTTATGCATGACAGTTGTGTTATGCATGACAGTTGTGTTATGCATGACAGTTGTGTTATGAGCACAACTGTCGTGCTAGACGACCAAAGACTTCACATCACCTGGAGGCATTTTGCCAAGACGAATGGGCAGCTATACCACCTGCAAGAATTCAGGGCATCATAGACAACTATTACAAAAACCGCATGCTGTCATTGATGCCAAAGGGGGCAATACACAGTATTAAGAACTAAGGGAGTGCTGACCTTTGAACGTGGGCAATTCCATTTTTTTCTTTGTTGCCATGTTTTGATTTATGATTGGGCCGCTCTGTTATGACCTACAGTTGAATATGAATCCCATAAGAAATAGAAGAGATTTTTTTGCCTACCCCCTCATGTTTTCTTTAAGAATGGTGTATATAACTCCGGAAAAAATGTAGGGACCACTGCACCTTTTTTTCCCCCCTTTCCAATAAAGTTTTGAGGGAGGCACAGAAGGGTGAAAGTTAAGATACCACTGCAAATTGAACGCTTCTGTTCCTCACTCAACTTTCCTTTTCAACTATTTTGGAAAGGAAAGAATACTTAGGTGAAAAGAATGATTCATGTTTTTTTCCAGAGCTGTATATTACCTATTCTCCAAGGGTATGCAAACGTTTGGGCACAACTGTATATTGGCCAGCAATCGATATCGTACAATGTACAGGCAAAATTATAATGCTTTCTATCGGCTTGCTTTAAATTTGGACAATTATTTCAGACAGTTCTTTTTTCTAAATGCTCCAGTCATTTATTTTGTATTTATTTTGCTCAAGTCCTGTGCAATTGTTTAATTGTTATCATTTGCAGTTTTGCTCATAGTCTAATCAGGCATTGCACAATACACAGTTAGGAAGAGATTTGTTTAATAACTTATAATTGCACATTTTCCATTCATTATCAGACCTATTTTAACAACAGTCTTTTGTTAAAATATGCAAAAAGATTACTTTTCTGTGGTTTGTTGACATTGGAAGCATTATCAGAACCACATTTTGATTTAATTTATGCTCAAAGCCACGTATGGAAATTAAAAACATCTGTATTGACATTGGCCGATTGGTTGATGCATTCCAGTTGTTTGTATTATTTGTTTTTAATCTGACTCTTTGTCTTGTCATTGCATGGAAATTATCCATATGTATTCCATTTCCATTTTAGATTTGTTTTACCCAGCTGTAGTGTGATGCACCTATT
Organism: Esox niger; assembly: GCA_016801105.1. Classification (NCBI taxonomy): domain Eukaryota; kingdom Metazoa; phylum Chordata; class Actinopteri; order Esociformes; family Esocidae; genus Esox; species Esox niger. Next base: position 4,835 of record JACXGJ010005225.1, read on the forward strand.
CACTTTATGTCAACAGTGAGTCATTAAAAGCAATATTTTACTAGGCAAATTAGCACGGGATGCCAGAAGTCTGGTTCTGTGAGTCATTTATTGTCAGCGACATCCCATACAAGCTGTGTTGAAGGGTAGCTCGCCCTGATTTAACGATATTGGCCAGATTCACATGTATAACCGTTTTTAATGGGACAATTTGCAGGCTACACTGCAGGTGTTGTATCCAGATCACACGTTGTATACTTAGTGTTTTAATTGAATTAGGGCTGTACGATTAATCAAATTATAATGGGAAGGGCGATGTTTACTTTTTTAGCTCCAAAAAAAGGTTGAATGAGATGCGCTTCACACAAGGCGACGGGCACGCATCGAACATTCGTGGTAGATTTTTCTTGCAGGTGCTGAATTTTTATATTTTATTTGTATACATTTATTTTAAATACCTGTACTAATATTGTTAAATACTTGTTGGTTTTTCAATGTCATTTTAAATGAACACTGCAACTTCTAGCGACAACGTCTACTTCAAGCTAGAGAGTGGCACCAAGATATTATCCCATATACACAACAGCACGGCTATTGGAAGATTTGGCCTCTGTCAGTGCCTACAAACATGCTTAATTTGGGGGAAAAACATATCAAGACATGTTGCCTACCTAGCTATGGCAACAGCAGAAACATAGCAACTGCCATTGTATTCAATGAGTTAAATGGTTAAATGTTTCAGGCTGAGCCTTCTAATTGGCAGTTGTGTGAAATGTTTCAAAAACGCTTAGCTTTAAGTTAACTCTTTAAGAGCACACTGTGAAGGCTGTGATCTTTTAAAGAGAGATTATGTACACTGTTTATACCCATTTTGGAAGACCCGCAAATTAGCCGTAATTGCAATATCTGTCAATGAAATTGCAATTCAGTGTTTTAGCTGTATCGTGCAGCCTTATTGTCCATTAAAGACCCTGGATAAACCATGTGAAGGAATCAATAATCAATCTTAAATCTTTGATCATCAGTCAAGTACAATGGTGATACGAAGACCTAGGAACGTTTGCCCGTGTGTACAATTGGTTGGGAAAAGTGCCCTTGAAGAACATCTTTACATGCCCGTTTGGCACCCATTATTATATAGTGTCTTGTGTTAGAGGTATTTATGTCTAATTTAAAAATAATCTATCAAAGAACTGGTTTGACTTATTTGGGAATGTGCCCCATTCATTTTTTATAAACCATGATTATGTTGGCAAAGGTGTATGAAGTTATAGCCAGGGGAATAGTGTACCTTGGTCGGTTGCCAATGACTGTCAAGTCGTGCACTATGTTAGGTAGTGTTTAAACCACATAACGCTTTCTAGACATCCTCTAATTCATATCGACTATCATCTATTTCAAATCTTCTGATTCCCGTTTAGATTGTTAGATTGTCGTATGGGATTGTCTGCACTGTAAGATGGGCATGCCATGATCGCCTTGCCACCAGAAGCTCTGCAGGACAGACCACAGTTTAGTGGTGAGCTTAAGTGGACTTGTGGGAATATTGCAAGGTCCAGTGACGTCGTTGGAATCAATCCCTCCATTACAAGATGAGGAATGAGACGTAGAGAAAGTGGTGATAAGTCCGTTAAGGCTGAATTTGCATGCATGCGTCTCTGTTTCAACTATTCATTTAAAAAGACTATACGACATATGCTCTGTGTTTCATAAAGGTCGCTGTCAGACTTCCTGCATGGGTGTCTCCAGAACATTTTGTTCAGTTTGGAGCCCAGATGGCTCGTTGAGACCAGTTCATCGTTAGCTGTTCTACCTCAGGTTGAAATTGTCTGTTAAATTGAACCCAGGCAAAATGCCTGTTCTCTACGTCAGGAGGGATTGTTCTTCCACTGGTCAGATTTTCTCGCCATTATTGGTAACAGAACATCTGGCAGGAGATGATATAATCGCAAGACCTGGACCCTTTACTAGCCTTAAACACTTACATTTGTATGTGTGTTTATTGTGGAAGCAGGTTTACCGCTCTGAGTCATGGTGCTGTGGAACATCATATCGTTTCTGATGTAGGACCCAAGTCTAACTGGTCAAACTCAGCCTCACTCTTAATCACTCTAGTTTTCTTCCCTTAGTTACTCCTGCATCCCTCCCTCTGTCACTCTTGTTCCCCCCCTCTTAATTTCTGTCTCTCTGTCTCTCTGTCTCTCTGTCTCTCTGTCTCTCTGTCTCTCTGTCTCTCTGTCTCTCTGTCTCTCTGTCTCTCTGTCTCTCTGTCTCTCTGTCTCGTCTGTCTGTCTGTCTGTCTGTCTGTCTGTCTGTCTGTCTGTCTGTCCTGTCCTGTCCTGTCCTGTCCTGTCCTGTCCTGTCCTGTCCTGTCCTGTCCTGTCCTGTCCTGTCCTGTCCTGTCCTGTCCTGTCCTGTCCTGTCCTGTCCTGTCCTGTCCTGTCCGTCGGCCAGTGGTTGTGAAAATGATGTAGCAGGTTGAGGACACTGACTGTGGCCAGCCCTGCTGCCTTATTTTAACCTGGTAACCTACCAGTCACGAGGACTCTGCACTCTGGTTTCTCTGGCCACTGAGCTGTAAGAGAGGAGTGCCACAGTTTGAGTTTTGCAAATACAACATCTCATGTGGCTGTTACTAAGTTTTTAATATACTACGGAATATGATGGGGTATTGCCTCTGTAACACAACCTGAGGCCTGCCTGAAAATAATAGATTGTAATATTGATGGCAATTTTTGAAGAATCTCCCGCCACTGTGTTGAAGCCTTCCCCTTCACTGCAACCAAAGACTGGTTGTGTTACAAACAACCACTGAATCTCCTTTTGTGTTTAACTGGCTATTGGCAGAAGGCTTTGAGAGAGATCCCTTTGTGTTCCCTTGTGTGCCTGGTGACAAGCCGGCCCCACTCGCCGATCTGTTCTCAAAGGCTTGAAGAAACTTCCCATGTCGAGGCTCGGGCTTTTCACAGTTCCTCGACGTGCCACCCTGTTGGCTTGGCGCCAGTCTCGTCGTTCTGCGGGGTTGTGATCATTCACTAAACCGCACGGTCGGCCATTTACCTGCGGTGCAGTGGATTTAGGATGGCAACGTAGTAACCAGTGGTTGATTAGAAAAGACTACAGTCTAGTGGTGTCAAAGCTGGTAAAACACTTTCTAAACTTTGGCTTCATGGCTAGGCCTCAGGCCCAGTGCATCAGTTTCTGAGGCCAAACAGTGGTGTTTACTGACCCCTGAAAGCCATTCACATCCAGACTCCTGTGTGCAGGTAGCCAGGTGAACACCAGCCCTTCAACATCTGTCAGTGCTCTCGTCCTGTACCGTATGAGGTGAGTAGCAGGTGACTGTACAGCACGTATATCGCACGCAACAGAGGAAATCACCTGCTGTTGACGTCGTCTGTGGTAAACAGCGGCTGCCTGGGTTGTGAAACAGCCGTGGACCTCTGGCTGCCACGGGCACTCGGCTTAGGTGTTTTATCCCCATCCAGCTGAAGTGCCTGTGGGCTGTGGTGATGAATAGCGGAGCTTTATTCCAAACTGTTTCGACTAACCATGGGTAAACCTGAGAGCTGCCTCAGAGCCACCCTTCCTTTGTCTTCAGTTGGCTGAGATTGCAAGGTTTGACTTGTTGAGATGGGCCTATCGTGCTCCTGAGCAATTTCAAGGGGCCAAATGCATTCCTCTTGAAAGGTTGTCTTGACGCATGTAGGTGCGTCGAAAAAGACCGTTCTGCGTCTCCATTAATGCTGTGATTCTGTTGTCCCCTCCCTGAGTGGTATTCAAATATTTTTTTACTGTGAGCTGACTGGAATTGTTTTGTCTTTTTAAATTGTGGGGGGGGCATCGTGTGAACTTTAGTGACTGCTCAAATCTGCTATTATTATTATTTTTAACAAGCTTCGTCTGAACAGCAAAAAGCAGAGCTATTACTCAGTTTTGGTCGCCATAACCAAATTATTCACACTCAGAGTATTTGTAAACATTCCAGGAAAGCTACTGGTTGGCTTGCTGAATGGCGGCATTGTAAAAGCTGGCAGCTCCAAAATGTCCCCCAAACTCAAGTAGCGGAGGCATTCTCTTGATTTTTAAAATATATTTTACTGCCTATATCCCTGAATAAAATACTTTTATGATTTCTGGCCATAAAGCGGATTGATTTATATCCATAGAGTTCACATTACCAGTTCCTCTGCCACACTGCGAAAGTGGGTGATTTGGCCCACGTCCGGTATGCTGCCTCCATTTATGACGCAAAACAAACATTGTGTTACTAAGAGAGAGGGAGAGAGATGGGGTTGGAAAGTTGATGGTGGCATCACACAATTCAGGCTCCCTCTTTGGTGCTGTGTACCATGATGGAGTCTGATAAGTAAAGGGGGACATCAGTCCCATTATCATCCAGTGACAAAATCCCCTCTTTCATACTGTTGGATGACTGTATAAGACACAGGTGAATGTAGCCTGTTAAAACGTTTTGTTATGGGCAGGGTGTGGTGGTGAGTTGGCATGAGGTCAGTTTTAGACTTTTATTAAAAAAATTCAAGTGGCGCTTGGCAATTGGATGCGGGTAATCATGTGACTATATACTCCCCCCCAAATATGGTTTGAGTAGGTGTCTTATAAACATGCAAATTTAAACGGTGATGCTTCATTCCTCAGAACAACTTTCACCTGTGGTAGATTAACTCACTACTCTCCAAAAATATGTTCAAATCTTCACCATCTTTCTCTGTTCACTTGTTTATTGCACTCATACTTTATTTACTATGAAATCATATTTAAAACACCAAACCTCCATCCTTTTGGACTGTGCGGAAGATGCTTCCTTCCTTTGAAGGCTTAATTTTCTTTTCTGTAAACAAAGAGATTGTGTGCTTTACCAAAAAGCTGTAATTTGGTCACATCTGTCGCCTGGAGGATTGTGGCGTGTCCAGGTGTGTTTTGGCAAACTGCAGTCAGGCTTTCTGATGTCTCTCAGCAGTGAGCTCTTCCTGGGTCTCCTACCATACAATCCTCTTTCCCTGAGTTGGCGATGGATGGTACGAATTGAAACTAGTGGATCTTGTGTCTGAAGGTCAGCTTGAATATGTGTGGCAGCTGATCGAGTTGGATACTCTGTCATTCAAATAAACCTTCACCTCCTTTTCTCTTGCGGTCACAGCCATGGAGCTTGGCTACGGTGGCATGTTCTTTAAACCTCCCGATAACATTACATACAGCGGTAACAGGAACATCAAGGTCTCTGGAGATGGACTTGTAGTCTTGAGATTATCCAGTGCTTGGCTACAATCTAGTATGACCTTCTCAAACAATTATTTGGTTTCCTTTCCTTTCTCTACGCTCATTATGGCACACACTGTGCCTCAAAACAGGAGAACGACTCTTTTTCTTTATTTAACTGGGTGAGTTAAGTCCAAAGTAAAGTAGATTCAACTGCTTTAAATTAAATTGTCTAACTATTTATAGAAGATGCCAGTAATATTGCCTGGGTCATTTTAGGATTTATTTTTGTAATGAGTTAAGATTTAGTAAATTATTTGGATTTCCGCAGCATAGCTGTATTTGTTTTTCTTCAGTTTCCAACATAGAAAATAAAGTGGAAATTCCTGTGAAATGGCAAGGCATAGAAAGGTGAGTCTTGGTGGAATTGTTAATGTCTCTGGGTTACACCGTCCCATGTGCGATGCCATACCAGTTGGCCACATGGTGGCGCTATAACATGTGACGGGGTGTTTTCAAATGCTCACATCCTTTACACTTCACCCAATGTGCCGTGCAGTATACTAACATTTAGTACATTGGTCCACCAGGCAACCATGTGCGCAGGCATTTTCAGATTGACCTTCGCTGTGCCATTATAAGAAACAGGTTTTCTTACGTGTTGAACTGTATACAAGTCTAGTTTTGATTTGTGTTGTTTTGATTGGCCTAGAGGTGGTGCTGTTGCACTGAAAAACCCTTTTGTGCCTGCTCTTAGCGGCTGTAATGTTTAGACCCCTAGATAATATAGGCTTTATAGGCTATTATATACCAGCTGTACCACAAGGGCTCATTACTACAATTTAAAACCGGTTACCAACCCAATTAGAACTATTAACATACATTTTTTTGTGGTGTACAATCTCATATACCACCGCTTTCAGCCAATCGGCATTCAGGGTTCAAATCCACCCAGTTTATAATTGCTAAAAGGCTGCAGTTTATTTTCTATACAGCAGCTTAATTTAATTTCACTGACTGTTTCTGTCTTATCGGGGAGTTCAAATAAAAATATGAAGTGGCATCATTCTTAGGCAATTACATGGCGGCTCAAATATCTGTCAGGCCTGATGGAGCAGATCCAGTCCTGGCACTCCGATTTTCTGTTTTACACCTTGGGGAGGGGGGTTCCTGTAACATGCCAAATGGTGATGTAACTTATGTAAGAAGAACTCCCCATTCCTAGAAGAAACCACCACCTTGTCCTCTGATAGCCTTTTCTTCTTGGCAGGCGTCTGCAAATTGTAAAACGTTGCCCTTTTCCTGCCATTCTATTGGGGAAAATTGCGGTCTGTCAGCAGTGCCGTCAGGGCATTAAGTACCACTGTGTGCAGATGAGAAGGGGGGGGGGGTTGTCAGTTTTGCTTATTTCCTCAGGTTGTCATAGTGAACAGTAATTGGTTTTGTCGCAGTTGTCGTACACGGTTAAAAAATATATAAACTGTACCGTTTTATACAGAGAATGAAGGGGCGGAAACACAGTGTATGCATACGTGTGAATTGGGGCCTGGTGTTAGGGGGTATCTCCATGTTGACTGGGGAGGGGAACTGTGGTCCTAATGGAGGTTCTTTCCCTGTGAGGATGATGACCTGATGAATACAGAGGCTCATTAGCAGTCAGGCGGTAAGTTGGTCCCCTGGGGGAGGGGTGGGGGGGGGGGGAGTGCACTATTCCAACCCTAGTTACAAGTTCCGTCAGAGGCTTTTATTCCTCTCCAACTGATTGCACAAACGTAAATTGTATGGTAGATCCTTCATGATACAACGTGATGCATGATATTCCCTTGCTCGTGTAAATAATCACTTGGAAGCCTGTGACGTTCCCGCTGGCTCCCTGGAGGGCCGGTGTTCTCCTGTGGACAGCCCTTCCACCGGGATTCAGAGGTGAGCATTTTTGCCCAACATCGTTCACTTGGGTCTGACCTGGTTGCTTGGGACTCCAAGTCATTCGGATCCAGAACCGCTGCCATTCCTCGTACCTCTCCCCCAGCCTTATTTTCTCGCTCTCTGAAGCTTGCACGCACACACACACACACACACACACACACACACACACACACGCCTGCATTCCGACCCACTTGCTCCTTGGACCCCCAATGAGGTAGGATGGCCTATAAGCTCACAGGCCCAGCATGCAAGGGACATCTGCAAACAGCAGCTGTGTGTGTGTGTGTGTGTGTGTGTGTGTGTGTGTGTGTGTGTGTGTGTGTGTGTGTGTGTGTGTGTGTGTGTGTGTGTGTGTGTGTGTGTGTGTGTGTGTGTGTGTGTGTGTGTGTGTGTGTGTGAGAATCCATTGTTACCCCCCAAATGGCCCTCGTTACAAATGTGCCGTGAGACTGAGTGTGTTGCGCAACAGGCCAGAGAACAGGCAGATCAGCACCAGCTTTCTGTTGAGGCCTGTTTTCAGGATAGATAGGAAGGACCCAGTTCTGATTCTTCTCTCTGAAATCTCATGCCCGTTTTCTGTGGGCACCTTGCCCAGGTCCGTTGAGACTTCCGGTCCGACCGGATCAGTCCGGTCCTTCACACTGGGTGTCGTTTTTCGGTGTAAAACATTTTCCGTGAACAGGGTTATTCCCAACAAGGCTTCCTGAGAAGAACCTGTCCACTCACCTATCATAGAGGTTATATTTCTCTGAAGGTAGTCATGCCCATTTAAGGTTCCAGTTTAGTGTCCGTGATCTCAGAGTGGCACGTCCCATGTGAGGCAACACCGTAAGTCACTCCACTTACACGGTTTTGTTTCTGACACATTCTTGTGTTTTGCGTGCCACACAAGTCATGGATGCATGGCGCTCTGCTTGGCCAAACAGGAAGTGTGGACATGTTTATTACAAGTGGCAGTATTACAACACTGAACTAAAATATCAATGCATCATGCAACAATTTCTGAGATTTTACAAAGTGTTGGGTGAGCCATTGATTATGAAACATGGATGTAGTAATATTTGTGCACAAAATCTGTGAGGATTAAGCTTGTGTATATTGAAAATGTCTGGGATTTTGTGTCTCTTTGGGTTTTTTTTTGTCCACTTCTGGAAATCTTACGATATAATCAGTGCTGGGACAGGGTTTCATTCATTTCTACCTGGTATATGAAGTCCATGTCTGGACTTGTACACAGTGTGACTATGACGTGACTGACTAATATTTAGCCTCCTGGATCACGTCAATGACATTGGTTTCCTAATTTACATTCTGTCTGGCAGGCTTGTTGCGGATTTAATCTTGATGAAATGTTTAAATATGATGAAGGGGATCATATTGAATTGTTATAAAAGCAATCCATACAAAGGCTGTATGTTTATTTTATTTTTTAAATGTAAACAACTTGATTTAGACTGCTGACTTAAATGGATAAATGGATTACCCAACTGAGTTTAGAAGAGAAACCGGTTTTATGTTTCTCACTCATTTTGTAATTAGCCAAGTAGCTCATCTTGCAGTTTAAAGGTAAATTGTGTTGGGGGGGGCGTGTTTGATGCGTCTGACCACTCCTAGTCCTTAGTGTGCTTCTGGTTGTGCACTTCTCGTTGTGTGTTTCTGATTGTGAACCAGGTTTTTATTGGCCGTTGTCAACCAGTTTCCATGCGCCAACAACGCAGCCACAGAAACCACCTTTTTCCGAGGAACCTGTTCATCCATTTCCAACTTACTTCAATTATAGGAGTCATTGGAAAGATGGAAGGACTCCAGTGCAGGTAGCCTGAAGATTATCTACTGCTTCATCTGTGTGTGGCTGTGGGTAGATGGGTCGGTATGACTGGAACAAAATGGGTACAATTATCTATCTTTCCAGATAATTATTGATACAGTTTTTTCAGGGGAAGACCCTTGGCTCAGGATTAGGGCATTGGCGGGCTTAGAGGAACCAAAAAAATGGTATAATACTCAACATGTTATTGTCATTCTAAAGACAAAACAAACTCAACAAAAAGAACCCCTGGATTACCAATATTTCCCGCACCCAAAATGATTGCCCTGATTTCCCCAAATTCCTGGGCTTATAACTTGGGGGCACTCTGCTGACATCATCTGGTGCCGGGGCGTCACTGCAGCTCTTGGTGGATAGTGAGGCCTGCGGAATAATAGAAGGAATAAGGTCCCTGCATGTAAAAGAGCCTAGTCGCTAGACGTCTCCCGCCACGCTGTTTTTCCTCTCCCCACTCTGAGGTCCTGTGTCTGAGGACCGTGGTGGTGGTGGTGGTGGTGGTGCCGTTGAAGAGTGTGATTTGTACAGCTGCCTCTCCACGGTGTTGTTTGTGGGGTGAAGTGTGCCTGGGCATCTGTCCCTTATTAAAGAGTGAATTTGATTTTCATTCTCCGACGGCATGCGATCCGACCGGAGGGAGCAGGGTTGCTCTCTGCCCTCGCATGTGTTCTGTGCTTTCCTTTGTCACGGCGGTCCGGTCAGCTTGCCTGATGTAAATGGGGGAGTCCCCCCCCACTTCTGCAGTTGTCCCATTGGGGATTTTTTGGGGTGTGTGGGGGGGGGGCTGGTTGGGGTTGGCACACGTGAGTTATTTGTTTTTGGTGGTCTGGGGACGACTGGAGTTTGGTGTTGTTACACACATGCGCTCGCGCAAACACACACAGACACACGTCATGTTCACTGTTGTGGTGAACCCAGGCCTTTGTTGCGGTCAACACACAGCAAGCTGTCTCTTTTTTAATATCAATATCCCCTCCCACAATTAACACTGCTTGTTTTCCTTGGACGCTGTTTGGCAACAGTGTCTTCCTTCACTTTAACTCTTCCCTGCCCGTCTCGCATTTTGGGCAAGAGACACGGAACATGGCTGACTGCTGTCGCTGCGGTTTTTGTCATGGTTAAGCGCACGCTGTCCTCAGTCAAAGGACCATTATGTGACCTCATTTGTCCTGGGTGTGTTTGGTAATCACCCTGTTCTCCGGTGGCACGGTGTGCTGCTCTCCTGGTTTGATTTTTTTCTCAACCGGTCAGATTCAAATCAAACCAGGACGCTGAATGTGTGTGGCTTGTCTCTTATATTTGTACGTCATCAAAGAGTGCTTACCTGATTCAAAACTCCCGCCCCAGGCCTGTTAACCCGGTGTAGCTGTACAACCCTAACCCCTGCAAGGAAGAGGCATTCTGGAAATGTTGCAAGTAGGTTGTAAGTATGTCCTCAAAGCAGAACCTATTAGCAGTAAGGTTACATGATCCAATCCTGGAGGGCGACACGATGACGAACCTGTTGTTCTGTCCTTGAGCAAAGCATTTAGCCCAAATTCTCTGGGGTCTTCATAAATACCGGCTGAATGGGGTCACGGCGAATGGGCCCATGACCCCATTCGCAGAAAGCAAATGCAGCAAGCGTCCCCAGTCACTCTGCAATGGTCTGGACCCCAAACTACCTGGCGGTTCTGATAAAGGCTCATTGACACCATGGATCAACATCAATCTCACACACATGACAATGGGGAGGAACGCACTGTATAATGATTGTTCAAAGACAACATTTAATTCAGGTTAGTCTGATTGGTGACAGCACTATCAATCAGTGGTCAGTTGTAAATGGGGACATTGATTAAACAGCACAATGCAAAATGACAACTAAGGTAAGGGATCTTTCCCTAAATCATACAACCAGGTTCATGCCAGTCCATTATTTTGATCTGTATTGCCTAAGGGTAAAGTAAATGTGGTTAAACTTGCCAGTGATACAGAAATAAATATAATCATTCAAATTTCACCGGGGTATGTTTTGTATGTTGTCTGATAGGATTACCCCAGTCTAATAGGATTATCTCTTAGAATTGGATTTTTAAAAACTGAATTGGGATACTGATCCTCTGGATAAGGGTGTGGTAATCTGTTGTGACACCTTTTAATTAGAGGTTGTGGGCCCTGAGTTAAAGAAAAACATTATTAATCAAGTATTTATCAAAATAAATCAGGATTATGTTAACCCAGAAGGAGGAAAGTTATGGGTTGTGTCGCAGTAGCAGTTAATTGAATTCATGTTGGAAAACTTAAATGCCTAATATAATTTAAGCTTTTTTCTGAAGACCTTCATCTGTAATTTTCATGTTCTAAAGTTTATTGTATGTTTGACATTTGACCTAATACATATTCTAAAGGGACAGCAGATTAGAAACGAGATATTTAACTTCCACCAATAAGTTGTCAACATTCTAGAGTGTTGTGCTCCTAAATCATTTTTATTGCAACTAATGGAACAAATGAGTCTACCGTGATACTTACTGTTACCGTTTAACGTTTTAGCTGTACCTGCGGATTATTTCGACCGAATCAAAAGCAGATATATTTTAGGAGTTTCAGGAAAATATGCAAAATTTTAGATTTTTCGTCTAGGTGTACCGCGTCCCTGTACCGGCCTGGATTAGATGTGTGGTTAAATTCAACACTGGTTCGTTTTAGGGAATTAGACTACCCTGTCGAATTTAGGATTCGGCTGTATAATCTGGTGTGGAATTGCAATTGTAATTGTTGGAAATGTACACGCGTATGAATCTACTCGTCACATTAGCAATAACTGTGTTTTGGGTTATTTTTTATGAGAACACAGTATCCCGAAACTTGAAACTCGTGCGCTGCATATGGGATGAGCTTACCGATTGACAGTTGTGACGTGTCTCCGTGCACGTACGGCTGTAGCCATGCGGGGTTGCAGCCTGTCACGTAACCGCGTACAGAAGATTCCGTGCGACTCGGTGATTGAAAAGGATTTATTAAAGTTTTTTTAACCCACAGGAACGAAGGATCTTCCATAAATGCTACACCTGCGGGATGTACCCTAGAACTAGGTGAACGAAGACCATGTAACATGATCTCGTTAAATGTGCTTTTCTGTTCTTTTGTTTGCTCTGTAATGTTACTTAAGACCTGCCACAGCGAAATTGTCAGCTGATGGGTCTATTTGTTATTGCATGTAAATTATCCCCCATCTCAGCGTTTTTACAGATACTAGCCAATATATGTAACTTTAGACTAGTTGAAAATGTTGTTTTCTATCAAATAGCTTACTGGTACATCTTTTGTCTTGGAAAGAACGTTAGAACTTTTCCCAATGACTTTAAACCCCTGCCAAACAGTATTTGTTGCTTTAAAACAATCAAACATTACGTGAGATTTGAGTAGTTTGACAGAAGCAGGGTGATAAATGACATTCGGCTGAGAATATTATGAGGCCCAAATATGATTGATGTTATGCTGACGCCCAAGTATGCTACTTGGGCGAACAAGAATGTAGCTCTCACCAAACTCCTCCCCTTACATCTCATTAAGCAAGTCCATGTGACGTCTGCTCTGAGGCTTTTAAAGACTGTTGAAATGGTCACATCAAAACACTGTTAGCCACCTACGAGTCGCAAGAGATAACGTGGACGCTCCATTGGCATTCCTGAGAGACTTCTTTATTATGCGATGCAAAATGAGTTACAGCCTTCCCGGCACCCCGGTGTCCTCACCCACTTACTCGGCACGGTTGGTTTCCTACCGAGCAAGATGCAGGTAATATTATTTCACAATTGGAATACCTTTGCGTTACCAGCATATTACTGTTTGTCTTTGCCCTAAGAGGCATTATCTTTGCTGCTGGTTTTGTTCTCCGCTTTTAAGTGGGATTTCATCAACTCGCTTTATATATCCGCCAACAGCCAGAAAAGCCCAGTTGTGTCATGGAGAATAGTTACTGTTGTAGACTTGCTGGCGGTGTTGTGTGTAGGCTTGTTGTAACGACCCGTGTCGACATTGACTCGTGTGTATGTGGCGAACCCAACACCAATCCAGGGTGGCATTCAAATGGGCAGTTTACACGGGGACACGTTGTTTTGCTGTTTACATTTAAAGAACCGGGACTGTCATCCGTTTGACACGCTGGAGACCTGGTCGAATGGTATTAGTTTTAAATGTTTTAAATGTTCTTTTTACTGCGCGCACGTATACTTTTCTGCATCCGCTGAGATACCACATGGGTCACAGACATGCTGTCCAGCACACGCGCCTTTGTCACTTACAGACTCCGTTTAATGCGGACGATGCCAACTCCTAATTGTAAAGGAACATTTGATACATTATGCCAGAGCACCTTCTAGCGGCGTGTTTTGTTGTGCTGTGCTGTGAGCCCCTTTGTTCATTCGGAGCTTTGCAGGGCGGTGTACTCCGCTCGGAGAGGCAGCACGTTGTTCTATTGAAATAACAGTATCCTGACAATCTTTTCTGCGTTTATTCGCCCCGGGATATTATCGAATGTGTTTACAAGACGTCGCGTCAGAACGATGTAAGTATTATGGATTTTCTGTAAGGCTAAAACCTTAAATCGAGCCAGGAGAGGTGATGGCTTACAACTATGCTACGAATGCGGTGTATTAGGTTGTGTGTTCCATCAAATAGGATTGAGAACAGTATGCTACGCCGAGACGCGACATGCCAAGACAGTTACATATGACTTGAGCAACAACGACTGTATTCGGGTGGTGCTTGTATAACCATTCCCCCACAGGTTTTCCACCTCACACACGGCTGTTGTTGGGATCAATGCGCGCCGTGTACGCATGTGCATCTAAAAAGAAATGTGCTGTTTTAAGATTTCGGACCATCGTACGTGTTAGTTTAATGAGAAGAGTAAAACGTACTAGGTTTCAAAAATCGGTTGTTGGTCCTTTCCGTTGTGTATGACTTGCTATTCTGTCTAATAGCATGTTATAACCGAGGAAGCTGGTGGCCACGGTGTATTATAACTGAACTATTATTCACTTATAACTGTTTGCGAATTCGCTCATTTCATTATGCTTTTCCTTTGTATTCTCCGTGTCAAATCACAATAGTGTAATCTGTAAGGGTGTGTCCACGAGGCCTACATGGGATGTATTGTGAAGCTTGCGCGTTGCCGCCGCACTCAAGCCCATTCGAAAGTGCGCTGTATCATGAAACGACGTTCGCTAACAATGAAGCGCGCTGTGGGTTGGACGGCATTTCCCATTAACCAAGTTACCTCCTGAATTCTATTCTTTAAGCCTAAGCCCCGAATTTCTTTGCTGCTTAAAACTCACTGACATGCTTCGCTAGGCTAAATATTCCAGATGCATAGGCTATAGCCTGCTACTGCTGGAAAAGCAAACAATGTGGCATAGACAGAATTTTGCATAACGTCCTTCAGTTGTACTGCATTGCTGAAAGGGCGACTAAGGAACAGCTGTACTTTAACTTGTAACGTCCATGTGATTAGTTGCTGTTCTGTATTTTCTTAGGATGTCCAGGCAGCAGCTAATTTGGGGGAAAGCATTTCTTCCCCTTTCCTCAAGTTTAGGAGATATGACATGTTCGACATGCGTAGTCTTGACTGGTGGCGGTAAAGGAAAACAGAAACACGCGCATTGGAATGAGTAATAGGTTATTGACGATTATCTTAAAGGCTTGCTTGGGGCATGGAAAAAAGTCTCAGCCCCGCTCTTTTTCTGTTTGGGAAAACAGACGATGGCTTTATGTTTGGTGGGTTATGAATTTTTTTATAAGATGCCCCTCTGAAGACTGTAGTTATGGTTAAAGTGTAGTGAGTCCACTGCTGGCTCACTTCTTCGGTATTTGTATACATCATCAGTTTTTTGCCAAAGTTGGCCTTTAAATGCAGTTTGATGGCATTTCCTTTCCTCGTTCATTTGGTCTTAATGTAATTTATTGTTTCTATTTTCCCCTTTACAGTTCTTCCGGAGCCAGCGTTGTAGCCATCGATAACAAGATAGAGCAAGCAATGGTGAGTGCCTCTTTAGTTTTGCACACTCTGCCCTTCAGCTGAAAGGAAAACGTTAGTGTTGTGTGTTGTGGTGGAGTCTCTGACGTAAACCCTCACACCCTTTAGTGTTTGTGCGCCCAGTGTTACGTGGTGCTGAGCTCTAACCCTCCCACCCCCTCCCCAGGACCTGGTGAAGAGCCACCTGATGTACGCGGTACGCGAGGAGGTGGAGGTGCTGAAGGAGCAGATCAAGGAGCTGTACGAGAGGAACTCTCAGCTGGAGCGGGAGAACGCCGTGCTAAAGTCCCTGGCCAACACGGAGCAACTCACGCAGCTGTCGTCCAGCCAGATCAGCCCGTCCGGCAGCACGTCCCCGCCTCGGCATCTCCCTGCCGCCAACAACGCCAACACCCCCCTGGAGGGCACGCCTCAGGCCCTCGGCCAGCCCCAACAGCCAAACGTCACCTCTGCGTGATCGCACAGCCCCCTCCCCACGACTCGCCTCAGAGATGCGTGAGGAAGAGACCCTAGCAAACAACCATCCCTGCTGCTGCCGCATAGCAACGTAAAAGGACGAGCTCAGAACTGCCTTTTGATTAGCATTTTGTTGATTTTTTTTTTTTTTTCCAAGAAGCAAAAACAAGCGAAATCAGCCTTTGTTTGCCTCCGTCGTCCGGCGTTGAGCCATGCTTTTGCGTGCATGCCGCCGCCGCCGCCCCCCCGCCGCGGTCCGGCCTCCCCAGTATTAGACAACCATCATCCTGTCAAATGATCGTCCCGCATCAAGTCGACGTGAAGCTGACCCGGGGGTGAGAGCGGCGTGGGCTGTGCCCCACATGCAGGGGATCGAGGCAACGGGACCACGCGCTGGCCAAGGAACTGGAGGTGGTCAAAGAGGCAGAAATACCAGGGGGTGGGTGCGGGGGTGTTCTTATATCATTGGAGGCCTTCAGCGGTTCTCCGATCCTGCCCCAACCCCCCCCCCCCGTAATGCTGGCCTGTTTCCGACAAGTGGAGAATGACTGGAAGGAGGATTACGGGCTGCGATGGAGGAGCAGCTTTAACCCGCCGTTGGAGGAAATGAGGAGAGACTAGTTTTCCCAGAGCTACAACACGTTGACAAAAATAAAATAAAAACCTGCATTAGTTCAGTTTTACTTTTTGCATTTATTTATTTCAGGGCTGCTATTTTCATAATGTAAATGAACAATGTCACAGAAATACATCTATTATTAAAAAAGTTATACTTTGGTTAATATGTTAGGTTATTGATTAGGTGTTAAATTGGTAGTCAAATATGAAATGTAGTTCTTGGTAGGCAAAAAAAGCGATTTCCCACGGCATAGCACTGCTAACACTAACAGGCTGTTAACTTTAATTAGATGAAATCTAGGTTGAATGTACATTTTCTAGAGAGTGTAAAGTATTAACGCCTAGAAGATTCATACAAGTGAGCACCATTTCTTTAGATATGAATTCTTCAGTGAGTCTTTGGCGGTTGTAGTTGGATGAAGAATGCTGTTCATTTCCATTGCTATAGTTTCTTTGTTGATTAAAAATGGAACGAAAATTGTCATACATCCCCAACTTTTTTAGAAATTCAAATGTGCATTATTTCCTTTCTGGGCTGGTGGTTTAAAAGAAAAGCTGTGAAAATTGTTCAACCTACTTTGTAACCAAAGACGCAAAGCTGTGTAATTCTTTTCCTTTTTTTAAATGCACACTTCTATGTATTCTTCTTTTTTTCCCCCTCCACATCTAAAAATCTTTTTGTTGCTGTTTAGCATGTTCTGCATGATCTATAATCAAACCACTTTCTTACCTCATGTTTTATCCAGCACTCTTTTTGCAACATAAAGTCGGATTAAAGTTAGTCAGTCTGTGAATGATGGGCGAATGTCAGAGCAAAAAGTGGGAATAGAGGAAGACATCGAGAGAAGATGGCGACACCTCTGGATTAAGAGGAAGAAAGTCAAAGGTTCTGGCACTAGCCCACTTGCAGAAAATGAAGTTTGAGCCATCTTTCTGTTTATGTAAACTGTTTTGAATTTATATGCACACAAGTTTTGTTACGTTGCAAATTTAAATGTATTTAAATGAATTCTAACGTTTTGATTCTGATTGTAGTGTACCAACACATACTTCAATAATAAAAAATACTGCTAGATTATAAGTACACACTTAACGGAAACTATTGTACGCATTTCACAACTCCAGCTTGAATCCGGTAAATTCTTGTATGATCATATTATGGTATGTCCTATCAGTGTTACCTGTCATTTGTGCCTCCTGTACC
Source organism: Esox niger (assembly GCA_016801105.1). Lineage (NCBI taxonomy): Eukaryota > Metazoa > Chordata > Actinopteri > Esociformes > Esocidae > Esox > Esox niger. The sequence goes on from JACXGJ010005225.1 coordinate 22,085, forward strand.
GTCGCCTGGGCGACCTGGTTCATTCTTTGTGGCTTAGAACCAAACCAAAATTTGTGTATCGCTGTACACTCATCTTTATCTGGATGAATTTAGATTTCACCTTCGTAGTTAGGTTTTCTTTTTCTTTTTTTTGAAGGAGATGTCGTGCACACACCAGGTGTACTGTATGAACGTGATGATCACTGAGCCTTGGAGAAAATATCCTAACGATGCCCTTGTAATGTGCTGTTCGGAGGATTTTAGTTTTCAGTAAAAAAAAATAATAAATTACTGTTTTATTAAGAATGTCAATGTCTTTCCGGGTCCGTTTCTAAGAATCAAAAATAATTGTGAAAATCCATTAAGAGTTTGTTTTTTCTGACTTTCCCTGTGCTTTAACTTACTGCAGTTGGACATGTAATTAAGACATTAAAATGACCAGAAGTTATTTTGGTTTGCCCGTTAGCCTTTGTATGGTTAACAGGAAAAGGTATTAACAAATGTGACTCACTAACATCAGTCATCTCTACCTGTCTGACTCACCTGCTCAGGAATCACATTTTGTGACATCCGAAAAAGGAAAATAAATGTGTCGACAACTTCTGCCAAAAGCAGAAATCATCATTAGCTGAACACATCAGTCTCAACACCAGAAACGTTGTTTGCCCCATCTTCCATGCAAATGATTAAGTTACTGTTAATAAGAATTAGTTCTTAATTGACTTTGTCCGATAAAATAATGGTAAAATAAAAATTTCCCAGGGTATCTACAGATTTTAGAACAGAGAAGTTTAAAATATGTAACTATATCAGTAAGAGGTATTATTCGGCTGGCATTTGCCAAGACACGACATGATAATAATGTCTAGTTATTACCACCTCAAAAGATGCCACTGTAATATTAAGACACTAGAGTCTTACATGTTGTAGGCAGCCACTTTAATAGCCTGAGGCAATGGATGCCTCTAAATACCCAGTAAATAGTGGACAAAAAACAGTATTATATACATTACATTGGAGTGCATACTTGCCTGGTAAATTTCCACCACACCTGAGTATGTTTTTCTTACTCCTCCCACTGACCTAGTTTCTATACATCAGATGCACAGGTCAAGACAAGTCTCTGACTCATCTTGTTCACCTAAACTGTGACATTATGTGTGTTTTACATTACTGGGTCACTGGGAAATGTTGCATGAGCCAAAGCCTACGACACAGACGGAGGTCCTGACTGGCTGTCAGTTTAAACCACCGAGTAAACAATGTGTAGAACTAATCAGAAAAGCTAACGGATATGACTGGCTTCTTAACACTGTCTGAATGCAATGTTTCCCAATCCTGGTGCCGGGGAACCCAAGGGGTGCACGTTATTGTTTTGCCCTAGCACTCACACACATGATTCAAATGTTGCCCTAAATGTTGCGCACTACATTGATATAATCAACCTATCCTCAAGTTTTTATTTAGGGCAAAAACAAAATGTGCACCCCTTGGGTTCTCTTGGACCAGGATTGGGAAACTCTTCTGAATGTAGAGGAAATATTTTTAATCCTAAGGTATCAAAACCTGTTCTCGGGGATCCTCAGCCATTCCATGTATCAGATCTATTCCAGGGCTAGTACACCTGACTTAACTTGTCAGCTTATCATCAGGCCCGTATTCAGTAAATCTGGTGTGCTTGTTTGGGGTTACAACATAATTGCGAAACGTCAAGGGATTGAAAGCCTCTGGTGTAAATACTGAAGCACAGTAAAATCCCTGCAGACGTGCACCTCTCTGCTCTCACACATTAATGAACTCTGAACTTATGACTAATCAAATAAACGATTGTCACTGACTTCCTTTATGAAAGAAGATTTCGAATATAACCCCTGAGATAGGGCTGAATGGTGAAAGAGAAATTGGGCAATGTATACTCAAGAATGATATTAGCCATTTTTTTATGATATTAAAATGATATTAGCCATGTCTAAGTGTGGAGCCTCTTTTATCGTTCAAGGAACTGTTTGAAAACATCCGACGTTGTTTCAGTCCCGGGAAAACAGGTGTGGACAACTACAGACTTGTTGCACTGTACCCTTGGCCGACATGAGCTGTCAACGAGTTCCTCCACCCCATCCTCGAACACCTCAACAACCCGAAGACGTGCGTGGCTACTGTGCCTGCGGACTTCCGGTCTGTGAAACCATGTCCCAGGACTTTTGACTAACTCCCCAGGTGAACGAGTCCAGTTCCATCTGTCAGTGGATCACAAACTTCCTGACCAACAGAAGGAAAGGTGGGTACAGACATGACTGTGTACACTGGCGCTGGAGCCCCTCACGATGTCACCCTGTGAGGACACAACGTGATCCAACCGTGATGTCAACAGTGCTTGATTTGGGCCGAAACAGCGTTCCGATACTTCTAATTTTAGGCAAACAGCGTTCCGCTTTCTTTTTTAGGCAAAGGAGCAGGCCTTATTGGAATAGGCCTTATTAACATGCATTTTGATGAAACATGGTCAAATGTGGGTTTGTCAGTTCCTGAACTTCTTTTAGCCGAAATTAAGGGCTGGATGTCACCCCTTCTCTTTGCACCACCAACCCAGGGAGTAGAAATGGCGGGGACTCTTCCACCCAATTGATTCTCTGAGTCCGGCAAAGCAACGATTAAAATACTCCAGGTGGCACCACTTCAATCGGTCTAAACACTGATGTTACTCTATCCAACGCCACTTCAGTCGGTCTCAACACTGACGTTACTCCTGCCGACACCATTCCGGTCGGTCTCAACACAGACGTTACTCTACCAGCAGACCACTCCTGGTACAGTGAAGTGGTCTGCTGGTTGGTGGCCTGGTGCCGCCGGAAATAACATGAAGAAAACAACGGAGTAGGTGGTGAGCTGTAATTTCTTAGTTTGTTGCACTTCAAAAGACAGGAAACCTGTTCTGTAATAAAAGTGTTTTTTTTGGCATCAATGATCGTTTTGAATTATGGGATCGAAATTATTGAAAATGTTTTCAGTTGATTGGGATGAAGAGTGTGCATTATGGGTTGCCTAATGTCAAAATGGTGTAACACACGGGAGCAGATTACCTTCAGAACTTAAAATTGGCATTTTGAAATGTGTCTTTCATTGTTTGCTCTTGAATTAGCTGTCTGTTACAGTGACTACACGGAGAGTATATTATGTTGTGTTTTGATGATTTACTCAGTGGACTCATTGTGTTTCACAAACACCTTGGTGGTTGGATCAGAGGTCTTGTAGTGAAAGATGTTTAAAAAAAATGATATGAAAATAGAATAATTTCTTTTGAATGCAAGACTAGCTGTGTTGCAAGTGTGATCGGTTTGGAGTTTAGAACTAAGACTTGAAAAATCACCACACACATTCGAAAATAGTACTAAAGCAAAAAAGTAGTCTGTACTTAATTTACAAACGTGTTCAATTTAAAGCCTCAAACTTTTTGGCAATAATGATTAGTTATGTTCATTAATATGCATATAAGGTATCGATAATCTGTGTCCACTTTGAAAAAATATTTTATCTAGACATACAGTCATACTGAGTGATAAAATCTGGTAGAATACAGTATTATGCAAACAATATTACAGGACAAAAGATGTCTGGAACAGGAAAGACGTCTGATGCAGTAATCGTTGTTGTCTTTAGCCATTTACACGGTTACAGGAGGGTTAGTTGATCTTGTGTAAATAATGGGTCATCAACCACATTCAATAATCCCACAGATGTTTGCCACGCCTCCAGACGTCCCTGGCAACACATCCCCAGGATATAGATTAAGCCTATAGTTTTTTGTTCGTTTTTTTCACATAAAATGAAAATTCACAACGACAGAAAAATAAATGTGCTTGCTAAATGATGCTGTACATGGATGTCACTTAGTGGGACACTCCAGTCTTGCTGACGCCACCTCTCTATGTCGTTACTCTGCGCTAATGTGGATCAGCCTGGTTTGGACATATCTGCTACTGAAGAAATGGTTGAGTGGGTTTCCTTCTCTGTCCTTTGACCAAAATGACCTGCAACGAAAGATGCAGTTTAGGCTGACAGATCATCTCTTTTTCTCTGAAGGTACCCAGGCATAACAAAGTGTACATGTGTTTCTGTGTATCTGTGCAAACTTGCAATTCTCATATGTGGGAACCTGGGCGAAGTTCACAGACAGGAGCCTGTAGATTACAGAAAGGACATAGCTGTTAATGTGCTACTCCACAGTAGCATGGGCTAAATGTATAGTGGTGTTAACTGTGTCACTGGTGTCTCCTCAAATAAGGAGTCCATCAAGGGGGACTGTGAAGAACGCTGCCTCTAGCATTTACCAGACAGTATCAAACAGTGTCATGACTTGTCTCCTCTCCTTTCCCTCGCTGAACAAGAGAGGACTAGTATGAACTAGTCCACTTGGAATATGAATGGGTTTAGGACGGGGTGATAGTACCGTGAGTGTCTAGATCTAGTACCAGGAGACTACAAGTCAATGCAAACATATAGACAACCTGGTGGGAACGTTTCTTTGAGGAATATCTCAGACACTCGAAACACATTTTTAGAAATAAATATTTCAAACATTTACTAAGGACACAGTAACAGAAAACCAACAAAACAGTCTGGAGATCCTAATAACCACCACAAAATGGCCTACTACAATTAGATGCATATAAATCTTGCTGCATTATAGTAACTACATGCAAGCACCTTCCCTCCTTTGATCTTTGAAGGAAAACAAACGTCCTGTCCCCTCATAGCTTAACCAAGACATGGCGTTGGAATGCTGCCATTTCACTTCATTGTAGTTTGTTCAACAGTTTAGACGGCATTACTGTTTCGCACACACGATGTGAAATTGATGTTTCACCATTTTAATCTATGGAGATGCAGCCATCTTAAATAAACTTCAAACACAGAAAAGCCCTTCACCCATGTTTGCGTCCAGCCTTTTTTGCCTGTATAAGTCCTATCAAATAAAAGAAGACTTAACACAGCAGCCACTCAGCTTAGTTCCCTACAAAAAGTGGGTATTATACCACGTTCCTTCATGTTAAAACAAGGTTGAAATTGTAAATGACTGAATATGGAAAGCATTTTACCTAACAGATCAAAACTATTGAATGGACCACAGAGAAAGCAATGTAGGAAATGTTCAGGAGAGAGTATAGAGTAAGTCAAACCTATCAAATCACGGGGAATGGTGTGCTACATCTAACCCTAACTCAAGACAAAAACACATTTATTTTAAATGTCCAAAGTGTTTATTTGTTCCTACGCAGTTTTTATATATTATCTTTGTACAATGTATAGCAGTGCTCGTGTGTGACAATGGTGTGATGTAGCTTGTGCAAACAGAACATGGTGTGACATTTTATTGGGTATGTTCTCTGTTTGGTTTGTGTTTTAGTGTATTTGTGGGATAATTAGTATATTGTATTAGTGAATGTGAAGGTTGTTTTTCTTGGGTTGTTGCAGATTTTGGCCTATGTCATTGTTAGATAGTGCTGACTTCAATCTATGTGAAAATTAATACTTACCATTGCCTCTATAAATGAGGAAAATCCTGAATACACTATCTAAATGTCACACTAATTAAATAAACACACCAATGAATAATGAGTCCAATTAATAATCTCACTAGAAAAATAAACACACTAATAAATAGTTGTCTCAGACTTTAATCATAGAAGAGTAGACTCTAAACAGAAGAGTTTCACTAATTCAGTCTTACCATAATTTATAAGGCATTGATTTTGTGCAGTAAATATCCTACAAACAATGCACCTTAACATGATTTATTTCACATGGATAAAGCATGATTTAATCCAGCTGTGTTCTTTCATCAAAATCTTTCCACCCAGATAGGAGTCATGACCACAACACTGGAGACCCAGATCCAGACACAAACGCTGGAGACCCAGACCAAGGCCAAGTCTATGTGGTTTCGAGACCAAGACCACAAGTTAAATAATCCATCCTGACTGTTTCCACCATGCCGTTATTGTCATACATACTCAATTTTGCTTGTTTATATAGCAGGTTAGGAGTAATAACTAGATCAGTAGATCTAACGGATAGGTATGGAGGTAACAGAAGTGTCAGGAGATAGTTAACAGTTTAACCTATTGAAGCGCTACAATAGTTGTCAATAACCTCATTTCCCGACACGACCACTAGATGAGGCTACAGGCCTATTCTATTTAGCCACAAACCGGTTGAAATGCATGAAAAAAGGCGTCCTCGATTGTCCCGGAGCAATTCATCATGCAACGCCCACGCGAACCCACCCTACGATGCGTTTTGACACATTAACCCGGCCTTCTAGCCAAGTCATGTGGTTGTTTGTTTCTGTTTAGGCCGCTCCTCTTCCTACTCCTCCTACTCATAGCTGCACAGTTTGGACTTTGCCGTTTTGACAGTGACAGCGCGCTCATGTTCGAGTTACAGTCACTATTAGGCAAAGTGAATGCAACGAGCTAATTTCCAGCCTCCGATGGTAGGCAGCGGGTGAATTCTGTCTTACGTTAAGGGAAGGAGCCTGGGGGGAGCTGAAACCGTGTTCGGTTTCCCCCCAGCTTCGAGGAAATGGAGATTACTGCGGAGGCTGAAGCGGAGGAACGCAGGTGAGGGTCTCGGACTGGAGCCGGCTATGCTAGTTGGCTAACAAATGCTTGCATTTTGTTGTTTCCTAAAGTAGACAATATTAACTGACTAGGTCAATGACAAACGTTGCATTTTTTATCTTTACAATGTTATTATATGTATTCCATACCCAGTTATGTCTTGCTGTTAGTTGTCGCTAACTTTAAACAGCTAGCTAGCTAATCAACCTAGCTAAAGATCTGTGATTTGAAAGGCAGGGACAATTTTCCTGAGGGAAATTCTTGTAGTACAGATACTGCAAATATTTACGAGGGTGTTTAGATCATATTGCCAGGTTACATTTATTGTGTCTATACGAAACAGGTTACAGTTAAAGAGCACGACTACTTTAGCTGGCTGGTCATAAATCAAATTGGGCCAAGTAGCTAGCTAGCCAGCTACGTAACATTATTACATACCAGGGACTCCTTGCCAGTATTGTTATTGACTGCGGAGCTGTAGTGTTGCAGATTAGCAATGTGTTATGCAAGAACTTTCTTTCAGTAGATTAACTGTTCATGTAACTCGCTAGACTCCAAACAAACACCCTATGGGGGATCTCATTAATACACTTAATAAATAAATTTCCTTTACGAATTAATTAGCCGAACCGAGATGCATTAGCAAAAAATCTATTTTAACTCTTATCTCCCTATAGCTTATCAATAATCCATACATATGTTAAACTATCACATATTTAACAAATGCATTTTGCATTTCCACTTATTTTTTACCTTAGTTTCATAAATTATAACCTTCATTTCGGCAATTATGTAAAGTTTGTACAAGTACATTATTGAAAGTTATGTTGTGCTGGTAACTTTAATTTGGCTACTAGAACAGCTGCTCAAACATTGTATTGACTAAATTATAATGTGGAAAATAGTTTTGTCATGTGTATCTGTTGTCACAAATGAAGATGCCTTTCATGATTTTTGCCCTTTGCTTGTGAAAGTGTCTCTGATGACCCAAAATCCATCCTCAGAAAATTGACGATATTTGCCCCGAGATCCTCAAAACAACTTGCTTTAAAACTTGGAATTGTCTTGCTAACAGTATGATAAGTATTCTACTTATAGATAAGTGATTTTAATTATAGCTCATTGAGCAAATTACACATTCATACCAAAATTGGAGGTTAAAGAAATTTCATAGGGCCTCTGAAGGGGTCCGTATAACACAAACTTTAAAACTGACCCCCTCCATTGCATGGAGAGAAAAGCCGCAATGAAGGAAGATTAGATAATATTGAAGTATGCAATTTACAAATGGATTTACCATTGCAAAAAAGTTATTAGACACCTTGGTCCATGCTATATATCCTTTATTTTGATTGCCGGTCTTAATTGTATGTTCTCGATGTTGGTTTTCACAGGATTCCATTGCCACAAAATCACAATGCACCAAAAATGTTAGAATAGTTAAAATGTATGAAAGAAATCATTAGGTTTTGCTGCTAAGTTTGACAATTTATTTTTGTTGATATTTATGATTTTGGCTATGAACGATACTTGTTACTTTTTTGATTTATAGCCACGCCCCTCTTTGTTTCTACTGGCCAAGAATTTGAATCATCCTGTGTGCCAGCATTTTGAGCCAGCTTTTCTTGATAGTGTTATGTCAATTGACCATACTGATAACAATTTGAAGAGTACATTTTTTTATGACAAAAAACGTTGCACGTTTGTTGAGGTTCTTTATTAAGTTGACTCTTGTGTAAGTTATGTCCATGAACTCAGAAGAACAATGCATTGTAACTTTTTCATGTATGTTCTGTCTTTAACACTACCTGTTTGTTTTGTGTTTTATGTTCTGTTGTATGTTGCGTGAACCCCAGGTGGAGTGGCTTTTGGGTCCTAAACAAGTCCTCTAACCCTTCAACCTGGGTTTAACAGGGGCCTGTGGAATGTTTCTGCACTAACTGGCCCATTTAAATGACACATGCACACACACACACACACTTTTTCCATCCTTGTGACCCTAATCTGGAAATCTGTTTTCCTATGGGGGACTGGCCAAGAAACCTTGCAAGAACTGATTTGTCCGGTTTACTATCTATGTTGTGACCAAAGTCTTTGCCATGCTATAAGGGGAATGTTTGTCCCATGTTCGTCACTTTCTCTGAGTCAGAATGCAATTTCAAATCTAACTGGTTGGCCTTGTCATGGTTGTCTGTGGGTACTGGTGCTCAGGGCATCTAAATGGCCTGGAATGGTCATGAATGTGTTATTTCACTTGGTGCCCTATTGCCAATTTCACCTATCACACGACATTTGTTCCTATCAACCAGATGCTTTCCTGGTTGAGTCTCAAATCCTGAAGCTGACTTTACCAAAAAATGGTCTGCTTGTCGGATGTTGGATAATTCAGTATTTTAAATGGCTTCCTTAGAATGTGAAATTGAAGCAGTTCGCTCTGGAAGACTGTCATCAAGTAGCCTAGTCCTGCGAAGCCACTTCCAACTGACTTAAATTATCAGCCATAAATGTTTTTATTTATTTCTTATGTTGATGTCAGGGCTCTGTGATGGCTGATCTCATATTCAGACTTTTCCATCACTAGGCATCTTTTTGTGTTATTTGAGTGTTTGTGGGCATTTTTGTGCTGAGGGAACTTTTTTTGCTGATCAGGCAAAGGTGGCAATTTCTTGTAATACTTTTTTCACGGTTGAAGCGTGTCCTCTGGTGCCAGATGACTCTGCTAGATGCTGAGCAAGTGCTGAATTTGATTTACTTTTATCCCTCAAGGACTTGACCAGTAAGGACCTCGTCAAATGCACACTGCTTTTTTGATATTCCGCTGCTTATTCTGTCAACTTGCCGGATTACTTCTAATTTCTTCCTGACATTTCTCCTAGCCACCTCACAAGATATCAATTACTGTTTGACCAAGACAACAAAACTGTTACTTTTTGTTATATTAATATTATTCTAGCGTTATAGTGATTGCATGAGCAAATACATACTGCATTGGCTTTGAACAAATTTCCCAATTGTCCCAAGAAATCTCCACAGTACTGTAACCTGCATCTGTGAACTGCTCCCAATATGTGAGTGCCAACACCCTGTTCCTAACACAATCGCTTAAGATTTCGTTATTATTTGGTGTGGGATGGCGATATCGGAATGTCCTGTATTCACGAACGGCACCTCGAAGTGAGAGCCTGAACAGAAATAAGAACAGAACGTTTATCGCCTGCTTTCTGTCATACTTTGCTGTAGATTTGAGTCGTGAGGAAAAATATGCTGAGAATGGGTTTTACTGGAGAACTTGATGATCCTAGATTCTCCTTTCTGGTATTTTTGTAATTGTTGTCTGATTACCTAGGACGCTTTGTCCTAGTGGGAATGGGAGAGGCTTCCACTGTTTGTGTCAGTATTAAGTTCCTGCTTTTGCTTTGCTGACTTGAAGAAAAAAACGAACAATTTGAGGAAGTCCAGGATATGAGCTTGCACTTTGCAGACCAACGAGCATGCAACTGAGACACTGTTGTTCAGTGTTTGAAAGTAAAACAGTCCGTTAGCTCTTGAGAGTTGTTGCTGTGGGACTATTCCGCCTGGGTGTCACCGGGACTAAGATATTCCCCTAAGATGTAGTTACAAATAAACTATTAAACTGTGCACAAGGAGTACTTCTGAGAATATCTGCTGATATCACCAAAGTACATTTAAATGTAGATGCTGAGTTGGGTGACGGAAAGGCCCGGGTTTAAACATTTTTTTTTTGCATCATGTCGTAGATTCTCCGTGCAGTAAGTCTTTGTTGTCCCCAAAACATTTGACTGCTAGACTATTTTCTCAGGCATTATAAATATTTTTCGCCCAGAACAGAAAGACTTTCCGTTGCACCGCTCATTTGCAGTCTCCAGGGTTCTCTTCATTTCAACGCACCCAAGTTGATCTACTTCGTCCGGATCTTTTGGTGTTTAACTCAGCATTTCCTTGACTGGTATCTTCTATCTTTCTGTGCAGCTGTAAGCTCTGCAGTGTTTTGGGTCTAGCACCAGTTCAACTGTAAGCTCTGCAGTGTTTTGGTCTAGCACCGGTTCAACTGTAAGCTCTGCAGTGTTTTGGTCTAGCACCGGTTCAACTGTAAGCTCTGCAGTGTTTTGGTCTAGCACCAGTTCAACTGTAAGCTCTGCAGTGTTTTGGGTCTAGCACCGGTTCAACTGTAAGCTCTGCAGTGTTTTGGGTCTAGCACCGGTTCAACTGTAAGCTCTGCAGTGTTTTGGTCTAGCACCAGTTCAACTGTAAGCTCTGCAGTGCTTTGGGTCTAGCACCAGTTCAACTGTTAGCTCTGCAGTGTTTTGGGTCTAGCACCAGTTCAACTGTTAGCTCTGCAGTGTTTTGGGTCTAGCACCAGTTCAACTGTTAGCTCTGCAGTGTTTTGTTCTAGCACCAGTTCAGCTGTTAGCTCTGCAGTGTTTTGGGTCTAGCACCAGTTCAACTGTTAGCTCTGCAGTGTTTTGGGTCTAGCACCAGTTCAACTGTTAGCTCTGCAGTGTTTTGGTCTAGCACCAGTTCAACTGTTAGCTCTGCAGTGTTTTGTGTCTAGCACCAGTTCAGTCAAGCCTGTCCCTGACTCCCCGCTGTTCTCCCTCTCCTCCTTTCTCCTCAGACGGGAGCACTGGAAGCTGCTGTCTAGTCTGAAGACCACGGTGGAGGGTCTCGTGTCATCCAACAACCCCAACGTGTGGTCTCGCTACGGCGGTCTGCAGAGGCTGCAGAAGGACATGAATCACATCCTCAGCCATGGTCTTAAGCACGAGCAGGTCAGGCCTTTTCTCACAGGGAAAATCTATTGAAAAAGAGTCAGTCCAACACCCCCCCAGAGTCAGCCTAGCACCCCCCCCAAAAGGCCAGCACCCCCGATTCAGCCCAGTTTTTCCTGGCATACAGCAAGTGTGTTTCCCACAATTTCTTTTTTAGGAATGGGGCAAAATGGCTGCTGGGAAAAGTAAATCAACAGCTTTCCTCCCCCTTTACGACATTGTATTTCTTCCCCACCTGAATAATGCCAGTGCGCAACAAACAGGAAACTGGTGCACCTCGGGCCATGACATTTCACTGTACTCAATGCTGGTTTTGTGTTGCAGGTCTACTACAAGCAGAAAGACTACTGGCCTTTTGTTTGGTGTGTCCGGTACATCTGCCCTCACCTGGCCTTTCATGTGGAGCAGGTACGGAACTGCTCACAATCTGCTCTTTAACTGACATTTGCTTGCTGTGTTTGATAGTGGAGGGTTTGGTCTGGATGTGATGGTGGAACCAGGGAGCTGGCCGCCGTTCTCTCCCTGCTGGAGTTGGTTTCGACAGTTGGTTTTGACACTAACCGGTGACGTGGGCAATCATTGTGGGCCCCGCTGGTCTGAAATACATTTTTCGACCCAACAGAGCCTTAACGTTTGAAATCGTTAAGAGTTTGTTGTTCCCAATAACGTGTGATTATCTCTGTATCTGAGGAGTAGGGTTTTGTCACCCAGTGCATTCGATTGTATTCAGAGTCCCTATGACAGAGCGGTGTTGAAGGCTGACCTGCCCGTAAACCCTGTCAAAATAAAGAACAGTTGTTAAATGTGAGAGCTGGTTCCCATGGTAACCAGACTGGGCTGAGCCGTTCGGCCTAGCAAGTATGATGAGACAGAGAAGAGACACGTAAGTACTCATTACCACTGGGGGATAGAAACCTTTTTTTTTTACGGTCGGTGTAATGGATTCATTTGATATTAATGATTAAGACATTTGTGTTAATTCAATTTCAAACAAAATAGTTAATGGAAAAAGGTACTACATACACTAAGCCTTTGGGCTATTATTATTATTATCATTATCATTATCATTATTAATTTTGTCTGGCTTCAGTTCAGTCACCCACTTTTTGGTAAAAGCATTTAAATGGACTATCATAAAGAACAATGTTTGCTGTTAGTTTATCTACATGATTCATGCTTCTTTTGTGTTTATTTGAATACTGTTCTCTTGGTGGTTTGTTGGTCATGCTTTGGCTGGAGCCCCCAGGAAGATTAGTTGCTATGTTGACAAAAGTTCATAGGAATCTATAATTAGTTTCACACGAAATCATGCTGGCATACCAGTCGGTTCCTTTTCACTGCTCTAACGGCAATTAGCATTGGCTTGTGAAACCAACTCCTTTTTACTGAGCTTTCCTGACTCTGGGTAGAACAGCTCTATTGCCAGAATCTGTTTCGCCAGGAGCACCGACAAGCTCCAATGAATGAACAATCACAGGACTTTCACTCAGTATCTTAATGTGCTCTTAGTGGGGTCATACATCATCATCACCCTGGTCACATGATCCCATTTTGTTGTTAAGCTCCTGACCTCATGGTGCAACTGTTGTGCTAATGTTGCTAACACTACTCTGTTGTTTCTTCACTAACTCGTCGTGAGTGTGCGGGCAATTCCTCTACAGTCTTATATCGCTATTAGCATTTTAAGTTGTTCATTTCCTGTTATGTCGTCCGACGGGACATTGTGCTTCGTCAATATGCTTTGAAGCGTCAAGCCGATGCATTTCTTCCTTAGTTCTGTTTCTCTCCCTCTCATCCCTCCCTGTCCCCACACAACCCTGCCCTCCTGGGCCTGGGGTTCTGTAGTTCAGTAACCTGGAGCCGGTGCTGAGCAGTGGTCTGCAATGTCCCGGGGAGGGCTTCAAGGCCGAGCGCTGGCTGCTGTACAGCCTCCAGTCCCACCTTCTCTCCGCCCAGCTCCGACCGCTACTCCGTCATCACGGACACACTAGCAAGTACTACAGTGGTGAGGCTGCATGTGTGCTGTAGTTCAACAGGCTGAGTCGCCACCAAAAGCCTCAGACTGTGAACATGCTTATTAGCAACTTAAAGCTGGTGTCGACAAGGAACAACTCCATATATGGTTTTGTTGGGTTTTGGGTCAAACTATTAATTGGTGGTTGGTGGTTAGTGTTAGAACCGGGGTTAGTCGATGTGGCCTTGTCATTTGGTATTGGGATGTTGTGAAATGCGTAGGGCTATGTAGGGCTATGTAGGGCTATGTAGGGCTGTGGGATTAGCTTTTTCCTCTCACCATTTTTGACCTGCTCTCCGTTTCTCAGAGGACGCCTTTCTGCTGAGCGAGCCCCATGTGACGGCCATGTTCCAGTGTCTGGAGGCCGTGGAGCAGAATAACCCTCGTCTGCTGGCCCTCGTTGACACCGTCAGGGTGAGACAGACCGGCCGCCTCCCCCCTCAGACTCACCGAACGCTTTTCCACCCTCTGACCATCCAACCCTCTCGCTCTCAGCTGTCCACTCTGATCTGCCCCCCGTGCATCGGAGGCTTGATGAAGAGCCAGAGCCTGTGTCTACTACCCGGGAGCCGGGGCGTGTGGAGGTCCGGACCGGGCCAGAGGGACCCCGGAGGAGACGGGAACCGCAGGTTCACTACGTCCCATTTGACCCTGCCGCACCAAGATGGAGGAGACACCACCACCAGCAGCAACACTTCCAGAGTCATCTCAGAGAGGCTCTCCGGTGAGGGGGGGTGGAGGGAGGCACAGTGAGGGAGTTGAGGAGGAGAGGGAGGAGTAGAGGGATGGAGGTCTCTCTCCCACAGCAAGTCTGACACACCACCAACACTGGGCCCTTTACAGTGGACAATAAGACAGACAGACAGACAGACAGACCAGGAGGGAGTTTGGCGTACAGGAGAGGGATCGACTGAACGGGTGCAGAGTAACAGATGACTCAGTATTCCAGGAAGAGGCTGACGTAGGAGGGACGGTACAGTAGTCTGGATCCTCGGAGGAGACCGGAGAGGTCAATGTCCACCATAAGTCACTCGGCAGCGAGACAGATGTTGGGATTGACTCCTGTGTGCAGATGGGCAGCTGATATCAATTTAATTGTCTTTTTATGGCAGGTCGTTCCCCATTGCATATATTTGGGTTAAAGAAGTTAGTTTGTAATTTCTAGTTTTCCTTTTTATCTTGCTGCTGTTTTGAACTGGCTTAAATTGAGATCCTCCCTCTGTAACTGGGAATGTGTCTCTTCTTCCCCCCCCTCTACAGACACTCCCTCAGACAGCCCTACAGGAGGCGCGCCCTGGGGGTGTGTTTTGGGGACCAAACGGGAGACTCATCCCGGCCCCAACATCCCGGGCATTGCACTGACCGAACCCCTCTCCGCGGGCCCCTCCCTCTCCCCGGGCCCCTCCCTCTCCCCGGGCCCCTCCCTCTCCCCGGGCCCCACCTTCTCCGATGCCCAGGACTCTGGGGGAGGGGACGAAGACGACGGGCCAGAGTACCTGGCCATTGGTAACCTGGGGCGACGCTGCAATCGCCGTGGCTCCCGGTGCTCCACCCCCTGCAGCGAGCCCAGCGAATCAGACAGCACGGTTCAAGCCCTGTCCGAAGGGCACAGCTCCCTGGCCTCGGTCCCGCCTCCTCCTCACCGAAGGTCGTCCTTCTCTGAGGGTCAAAAGGGACCAGGTCGCGGGGGCCACAAGGGGCACATCCGCTCCGTTTCAGACACAGGGATCAACCAGAAACACAGATCTGGTGAGCGAGCGAGCGTGCGTGCGTGCGTGCGTGCGTGTGTACGTGCGCGTGCAGCGTATTAGCGTCGCTGAGAGGCTATGGGAGTGTGTGGGAACAGACTGCTGTACACCCTGTTCTTCTGGTTTTTCTTTGATCGGATGCCAGGTTGAACCTGCTTCTAAAACCCAACTCTCTTCCTTTGTTTGAGCACTGTTAACCTCTCTGTCTCTTCCTCTGTTTGAGCACTGTTAACCTCTCTGTCTCTTCCTCTTTCTCTCTTTCTCCTATCGCCGTGAAGGAGGGGGCCACAGGAAAATCACTATAATACTAGAGGACCCTGTAGCAGGTTGGCAGTGCAGTTTTACTCCTGCACTCCATCTTTCCCTCTCATCCCATCTCTTCCTGTCCTCCGCATGGTCTTTCCCTTGTTCCTCTCATTTGGTCTTGCTTTTCGTTCCTCATCTGTGCTGTTTTGGTTTGATATGAGGTCAAACCAGGGTCACTCAAGGCCTTTGAACTTTGGTTGTGGTTTGGTTGGTTTTAAGTCAGAACTGGACCCTTTGTCAGATCAGCCATGTTCATTCATTAGGTTGAGTAATGTTTGCATGTCACATTCAGTACATTGTGCTTTTTTATGTTGTTTTCTTGAATTGTTTGTGTCATAATTTTTTCATATATATTTTTTAAAATTGTTCCTCTTCCCCTTCTTTGTTTTCTGTGGTCGTTTAGTATATCTTGAATTTCTTTGTTTGTAGTCAGAGACAGTTGACCTTTGATTTTCAGCGAAGCACAGACTGAACAAAAATCGTAAATGTTTATTTAATACAAATTTCAGGAAATATTTTAAATATTTTGTCCATTGACCTTTTTATGGTAAATTTGCCTTCAGTACTTTGATGGTGTCCTAGTATGTGTAATTATTTTGAAGTCCGATTCGACGTCATAATCTCAACGTGTGTGTGTTCCGTGTGTGTGTGTGTGTTCCGTGTGTGTGTGTGTGTGTGTGTTCCGTGTGTGTGTGTGTTCCGTGTGTGTGTGTGTGTGTGTGTGTTCCGTGTGTGTTCCGTGTTCCGTGTGTGTGTGTTCCGTGTGTCAGAGTCATTGGTTGCAGAGGACTGCTGTGTGAAGGACTACAACCCATTCTCCCCTGGCAGCAGCGATGCCAGCACCTCCAGCTCGCTCTATATGGAGTCCAGTGAGTTCTGACCGACTGCCTACAGTGGCTGTTCATTTATGTTGTCACACACCAGTACATCACATATACAGTGTTTAAGGCTTGTTTCCTTGGTGTGTGTGTTGGGTCTTCTCTGCAGATGGGTCCCAGTACAGTGGTGTCCCGGACTGCATGTTCCGGAAGCCGTCTGAGGGCCAGAGCCTCATCAGCTACCTGTCGGAGCAGGACTTCGGCAGCTGTGCTGACCTCGAGAAGGTCATTGTCAAGCGTCATCTTTACCTCTGACCGACAAAAGCCTTAGGACCTAGGACTCCTAATTATCCCCAGACCAGCACGAATGGTCTCCCCAGACACATTTCACTTTGCACACCAGTGTGTATTTGGTTTGAATTACACTTTGCTACCTCAGCAAGCTTCATACGCGTGATGAGCCTGTGAGGTGTTGATTTGGTATGTTGGAGTTTGTTTGTTTTGTATTCGCCTGCTCACCTTTTAGAAAGACAGATGTCTGTTAATAATGTAGTAATAAAACTTAAAAGGACCCTTATTTCCGGCTGCCACCTGTCACTTTCCAACTGTCATGTCTTCACAGAAGGACGGAGGGAAACATCCGATGTGAAAATGTCCCTGCACGGCCTTAGTGAAACTCATGTGTCCCATGTCTCTGGTACCGCCTGCAGGAGAACGCCCATTTCAGCATCTCCGAGTCTCTGATCGCCGCCATCGAGCTGATGAAGTGCAACCTGAGGCGGCGGCGGGACGAGGAAGAGGACGAGGCGGACGACAGCGACTCAGAGATCCAGCAGCTCAAGCAGAAGATCCGCCTGCGGAGACACCAGATCCAGCGCACCCGCCTGCCTGCCCCACAGCACAGTAATACCCCCCGCCTGCCTGCCCCACAGCACAGTAATACCACCCGCCTGCCCCCCACAGCACAGTAATACCACCCACCTGCCTGCCCCACAGCACAGTAATACCACCCGCCTGCCTGCCCCACAGCACAGTAATACCCCCCGCCTGCCCCCCACAGCACAGTAATACCACCCACATGCCCCCCCACAGCACAGTAATACCACCCACCTGCTTCACAGTACAGTGATACCTGGCTTCTGGAATGAACACGCCCAATACACCGCCAGTGACACGCCCAATACACCGCCAGTGACACGCCCAATACACCGCCAGTGACACGCCCAATACACCGCCAGTGACACGCCCAATACACCGCCAGTGACACGCCCAATACACCGCCAGTGACACGCCCAATACACCGTCAGTGACACGCCCAATACACCGCCAGTGACACGCCCAATACACCGTCAGTAGCTGCTTTGCCCAGCGACCTTGACATTTCATACGGACAGAATGGACCGCAGAGTAGGGAAATGCATGCAATAGTATAAGAACCTGACAAAATTAACTATGCAGCTGTTTGTTTTACCACCGCACACACACACACACACACACACACACACACACACACACACACACACACACACACACACAGCGTGCCCACTATCATGCCCTCTTACTGTGTTTTATTTTAATCATCTAGTTCTTTCTCTCGTTCTTTCTCTTTCCAGTGTTCAACTTTACAGACAGTGGCGGATCTGGCCAGAGCTCCCAGGATTCCTGTCACCTGTCTGACTCTGGCTCGGCAGAGGAGGTGGAGGAGTGTGAGCTGAAAGGTAGAGTGAGGGGAGGAGGAGGAGGAGGTGGAGGAGTGTGAGCTGAATGGTAGAGTGAGGGGAGGAGGAGGAGGTGGAGGAGTGTGAGCTGAAAGGTAGAGTGAGGGGAGGAGGAGGAGGAGG